>OMLF01011383.1:0-16173 GCA_900302615.1 Holocentrus rufus
TTTTTTTTAACATGCTGGGCCTTAAAGTTGAACACTGTCCCATTCCCAATAATTGGGACAGTAGAATAGATTCTCTCTATTGGCCCAAATTCTGATAACAGTATGGTGACTGAGTCTTGAAGTGATAATTACAAACTCAAGAGGAAAACAGTAGCTGCCAAAACCACCAATGTGCGAGAATTTTGTAAGTGCACCTTGAAATATTCATGGATCTTGTCAAAGCCTTGCGTTGACTTTAAGTTATATTGCCCCCCTATCAGAGTGCAATGGTGACTATCATTGTTCCCTAAAAGTTTAATCAAATTTCAATGGCTATAGTGCTATCGGATATATCGTGTGATACATGGACCAACAAATGATTGGGGTTATTGTAACCCCGATTTCACAGTGAGTGACAAAGGCAAATAGCTCAAACAGCCAGAAATGGAAATGGTTTCGATGTGTGTTATTCCCCCTTTTTTCCTACCTGGGTTTTGTTCACCAGTTAGACCCATGTTTCCCCAGAGTTTTAGTGCTTTTAAAAGCCAATCACCTTTTAAACTTGAACATGACACAGTGCTTCACCCACTAAAGGTTATAGTGATCTCAATCCCATTTGGGTGGACAGGGTAAATAGCAGCACAAAGCGGTCGAATCAAGCAAACCACGCTCCAAGATTGTTGCCATCAGGCCACGAGTTTACAAAAAAACAAGACAGTCTGCAGAAACCACTCGGCTTTCTTCCATCTAACCTCTAAAAACAGTTCAAATGAGACTCAGAACCTATGGCAGCAGAAACATTTTTAACAACTATAAACAAACGTTGCTTTTGCAATGAAAATGATTTGCTAATTAGAGCCTTACTGCTATAATTTACCGCTGTCATTTCGACTTCATCTGCCTATTGAACAGGTCACTGGGCTAGACACAGAAATGAAACGTGTGGCTGCTGTTAATGCACGGCTGTAGCTGTATTTCTTCTTGTTTGACTATGTGCTAGGTGTTCTAGCCTCCGTTCCTTTTTCTCCATCCTGCTCCTCAATCCTCAGTCTCCATCCTACCTGTCACTCTTATTGCTCCATCTTTCGTGCAGTGATAAGGAGGATGAAATGGAGGAAGACGGGGGAAAGCACATATAGGGAAGGAACATTGAAGAGGATAGAGGAAGAAGAGGTTGATGGAAAAGGATGTGCAAGAAAGATTGAAGGGCAAGGTTGGACATGGTATAGGAAAAGGATAAAGATATGAGGAGGAGGAAGAGGAGATGGAGATCTTCTTAAATGGACACTGCACTGTGGATAACTATGAGAGACCCAATCAGGGGTCAGCTGCTAATGAAAGCCACTTATTTCCTTTGGGACAACACTGTTTGACACATAGTGTTGCTGACACCATTGCTCCCCTCGCCCCTTCCCTTCTGTGCTAACTGGTTGCTAACACAAAACCAATCCACCACCCTGCTGGGCATCTGCTGATGCATCACACATGCAGGAGTGAATGTCGTCACAGAGGAAGGGGGGGCGTTCTCATTAGTTTAATGTCGCCTTTATTTCTCAAATCAATCTTTATGCTGACCGATTATCTTTTCAGCAAGAGCTTTATATAAAAAGAAGCTAGACCAATACCACACAACGGCCTAAAAGAGATGTTATAGAGGGACACATTACCATTCAAAGGAAGTGGAACAGCTCATCATTACAGGCTCTATTTCCATCCTGAATTGGTCTAGGGGGGATTACAGTCAAACTCAACTGAATGTCATGTTGCGTCACATTGATGCAACGCTCTAGCTACGACGCTCTAGTGCTTCTATTTTAAAAGACAAGCAGAGTCGAAACGTATCCGTACCATATCATCAATATGCAGAAATACAGCTTGGGCACTTTTTCTCTAAAAGCAAAAACGCCAACAACAGCTGAGCTGCAACAAACTAGAACACAGCCACAAGCTGCAGATACAGACACTAGCATAGTAGGTTGCAATTATCTGCTTTTTTTCTTGAGTACGTTTGAACATCATAGACTATGAGGATTGCCTGAGTCAATACACGAGAGCACAACCAGTTTACAGCTTCATTTATCACCACTTCAATCACAATAAAGACATGCATCAGTCAAGAACTGCAGCTCGGCGATGTTTGAGTTTGAATGCTCAAACACAACACAGCGCCACGAGGCAGTGCAGCAGCTTTAATTGATTTCCAAGGAAGCATTCCCTCCATGCCTGATGCCTGATGGCGGTGGTGGAGCTTAGGGGTTAGGGAGATTAACTTCAACCCTTCCTACAATTCATTTAAGGATGTTTTCCCTTCTTAATAAGTGGTACCTCAAGAACTAACCTTCCCTCGGGTCTGTCCTGGGTGTTTAATCTCGAGTCCAGTGCCAATATGAAGCAAGAGGCTACAAGTAGACTTCTACCCTCATAGATATCATGCCGCTCTTCACCAAAACTGACATACCTGTCATTTTTATGATTGTGTAAAGAAAGAATGCAGGGCCCAGTACCAATACTTGCAGTACATTACGAACTGAAACTTTGTCAGGAGAACAGCCTTAGAAATAATGGTGGACAACAGGTTTTTTTTTTTTTTGTTCCCATTGTTTCTCACTCTGAGGTGTTTTGTGTGCATTTCCCTAAATTTGAGATAAATGCTTAGAGTAGAAAAGAGTGATGGACAGAAAGGAAAACAACACTGCCAAGACAAAAAGGAGATTAGACCCAGGATTGCCATAGAAGGCTCTCAGGAGATAAAGGCACAAAGGAAAGCCATATTCTCTCTTTTCTGTCACATTCTTCTGTTCCCTATTCACGCTCTTGCATCTGGCTAATTGAATCTGCTTTGTTTCGCATGCACGTCAGATCCAACAGGAGGTGCACTTAAATCCGTGATTCTGCCAATGACGAAGGGAACAAACCATGTGAGGTTACTTGATGTTTCACCCAAATGTTTGCTTGGAGTCAATGGAGGCTTGTTGCACTTGGCAGACACAGTTAGAGCTTCAGTTATTTTGTTTATGACTTCCTGTCATTCTCAACCACAAATTACTGAGTTATGCCGGATATACAGTGAGCCAGTGCTAAGAATATGCTATCTTAAAGGGATATCAAACTGAATTTTCATATGCCGCTCCTATTCGCTAGGATAGTTTTGTCTGTTTGAGTATTCCTTATTTCACATTCATTTCCCTTTATAGCCAGAAACAAAAAATAGTTTTTTTTTTAGTTTTATCTCCTCCCCCATGATCTGTGACAGATGTAGAGCTCCATGGAGAATGAATAAGAGGAAGAAAAGCAAGGAGACTGTGACAGCGCGCAGGATTATTCCAAGGAGTCTTGGTTCCCTTGTCTCTTGCTTTAGAGGACAGTTAATCATGTTCACCAAGGCTGATGTGACTGCCCTACACCGTAACAATGCCATGTGAATCCCCAAATTAAGTGGTATACTGCTTTAACTGTGCCCTTCCAAGAAAAGAAGAAACAAAATGAAAAGCCTCAGCTGAGTCCAATTATTCACATACACAGTTAATTTCACCCATACATCAGCACCACAAGAGTAATCATTTTAGAAAAATTAATCCCTGCAATTGCTAAGGTTGGATGCTTCTATCAGACACAAAATGAAGGCCAACACCATGCCAGCTTTCACTGTTTTAAAAAGAAGCATTCCCTTGATGTCTGATGGCTGATTACTAATGGCTGTCATGGACACTTGAGGGTTAAGGAAATTAAATCCATTCCATTCTGCAACTCACTTAAGGATGTTCCCCTTCTTAATAAGCTGTGTCTTGAAATGAACCCTCCCTGCTGTTTGTCCTGGTGTTTAATGCAGAGTGTAGTGCCAATGTGAAGTAAGCGGCACCTTGCCCAGAACTGAGTCTTGGTTCACTGGTTTCTTGCCTTAGAGGACAGTTGATCACGTCCTGTCACGGGTGATGGGACTGTCCCATGGTTTAAAGGAATACTCCAATGTTCTGGGCAAAAATACCCCTTTTCCGACAGACACTGACTGAGACAAGATGTTGGATACCATTTTCACCTCTCTAACAGCTATTTGGAAGCTATCTTATTTACACAGTGTATCGTCTATTACACAGTAATGAAATAGAAGCATTTTATTAAGGCAGTTTAATTTTTTAATTTTAAGATAGTTGGATGGTAGGAACTATAACTGCTGAACATATGTTCAGTTACAGTTCCTACTATTTTTTTTTTTTTATCCCAAGATGTGTATTTCATATACACATGATACATTGTGTAAATAAGACAGCTTCGGAGTTGCTGTAAGGTTTATTTTCTCACTTTGATGGAGCTAGGCTAATGACTTGACTGTAGACGTCAAGTCTTTATGCTAAGCTAACATGAAATGCTCCCCATAGGAACTGAACCAGTAGATGTACAAAGGTGAAAATTGTATCATCTAATATCTTTTCTCACTCTGGGTAAGTTATAAAAAAGGTATTTTGCCCAAAACCTTGGAGTATTCCTTTAACAATACCATGTGGATTTTTAATTTAAGTGGTATATCCCTTTAACTGAGCAGTTCCAGCTCAAAAAAGGGCTGGAATCAAAAGGCACTTCTTTCACACACACAGCTGATTTCATATCAAACAGATTCCCTATGCATGTGTACTGTTGTTGATGGATTAAAAAAACAAAAAACAAAACAGAACTCTCACCTTTAAGTAGACATGGAGGGGTGATGCCACACAAGGACCAGGCAGCAGCAAAGGGAGGGACAGAAGGGGACAAGGGGGAGAGAAAAAGCAGGAAAACCGTTAATGCAACACAGAGAATGCTTCATCTAGTCAGTGAACATGGTAAGCAGAGGTAAACAACAGTGTTTGGTGTGCTGTTTCCAGTGATGAATGAATACGCTTTGAGGTGCAGTTGCAGAACAACCCGCAATGTTACATCCGCAGAGAATACTGGCGACACACAAGCTGGGTTCATTGTCAATTGGGCAACTTAAATAAACATCGCCAGTGCATTTTCGCAAAGCCACAGCAGAGCAAGGGCAGAGTGTCAAAGCATCTTTTGTGGTCTTGCTTCAGTCAGATGGCCAAAGCAAAGTGGCTCTGTCCGATGTCGAAATCGTGAAGCAATGCAACAAAAGGGACAGCGGGGGCTTTTTGTGGAGAAAAACATCTGCCAAGCAATCTGAATCTGTCTCTTTCCCTCACTTGCACTGACCCTAAGCATTTTTTTTAAACCAATAGACTGATAATTTGGTTGGAAAAGAAGAGAAAAAGCCAAGGTGGCTTAATTGCAGATTTGATCCAGCATTGGACAATGTGACTCTACAACCATACAGGGTATCTGGAAGTTCACGTTTTGCATAAAGTCTAGTTATTAGAGGTCTTGTTTTTTTCCCACCATGACATTCACAAATGACAGGTTTACCCCAGTCATCTATTCCTGGTTTGTTAAACTGGGTCTTTAACTCCTTCTTTCTCACTGGGTGGTAAATTCACTTCAAAAAGACCCAGTGTCCCACATTTCTCAGTTTAGTTTCAGGCACGTTTCAAGTTACCATTGCTTCAGAACATACTGCATTTACCCCATCCAAATACAACAAAGGCAGAAACAAACAAGCAAAATACAAAAAAAGCAGAAAACAGAAGGGGCAAAGCTTTCCCAAGACAAATTTAGCAGATAAATAACCTTATGAAAGTTTACCAGATGTAAGGGAAAAGAGTAAATGAAAAGAAAAGGTTACTCAAACACTCGTCCCTCCAAGGAATGCCGTATCTCTGAATTCGAGCCTTTTTTCTGCATCAGAATGTATTGTGAACCCCGGGGCAACCTCATTTGTTACTTTAAGAGCGCAGCTATTTATTTGCTCTGATAAAACAATTGCGGAGCAGTGCCTGCTTCTGAGCAAATGCAAGCGTGTCAGATATACCACAGACCTTCACCTCTCTTCCCAGACGAGCAGCGGATATTGATGGTGGGATCTGGTGTGTGTAGAAAAGGCATACTGCGCGCCAAAGTATGAGGGCAAACACTCTCGGCAGGGGAAAACCGCAGGAAAGGGAAGACGTAGAGGAAACTTGTCTACTCTTGAAGGCCTAAAAATGGAACCGCGGTAGCCTAGAGGTCAGGGAAGCTGCGTTGTGGTTGGAAGGTTGCTGATTTCAATCCCAAGACTGGCTGGGATGAGCAAAGCAATGCAAGGAAGGAACCCACAAGTGGCTGGCCATAGCAGCAGCAGACTACGATTGCACGAGGTCGCTCCTGCTGTGATTGTGTAGAACTTGGGGGTGTAATGGTTCATTCATTACACTGATGAATTGTTATAAATTCTGCCAATTCAACTGCATCGATCTGCTGAGAGAAAGAAATGTAAGAATCTGTAACAGGCTGACAAAAAGCATGGAGCTCAGTAAGCTTTTCCTGGATAATTAAAGGCTGAAACAATAAAAAAAGTATATATATTGTACTACGCATGTTCTAACAGCCTGATGTCAACTGGGAATTCACACTAGACTAGATATGTATTGCAAGAGCCATGCATGACTTGATGACATGCGAGAAAAAGGAGGAGGGGTGGGGAGAGATACAGTTGATAGAAAGAGACAGGAGGCAGAACACAAAACTGTGAAGAAAGGGAAAAGGTGAAAAGACCACCAGAAGCAATTCTTTTTCTCTAATTCATCAAATTAGCGCTGATGAATTAGCCATTGTCAGCAGCTCTTTTGCTTTTTCTGGGCCAGTGTTGTCACAATGTTTTACTACTTTGATAGTATGGCGAAAGACTGATTTCAGTATAGATTTTTATAAACGGTCCATGGACCCATGTCATAGAATGTGGTTCTGCATGCAGAAATTCAATGTCACCTCTAGACGGCATATACACTAGAATCCAAAGAGGACGGGATTGGATAGACAGAGTGTCAGTCTGTTAAACAGCCGAAAACACTGTGACGGCAAAGCCAAATAAAAAAAAGGAACAAAAGATTGACAGTGTTCATATGCTTTCCTTTGCTACTGTAGATGGTGCTTCAATCCTAGTCGCAAAAAAACAAATCTCAGTGCAGCTCTAGCCTTTTGGGAATCTGTTCTGAACCGAGCTGTCACACTAAATCTGTCAACTTTGAACCGCGCAGTGAGAAAATGGAACAAGAGAAGCGAGTCAGAACACAGCGGTCAGTTTGATGAAACTGACCTACATGTGAACAAGAGAGAAAGAGCCTTTTTATGGGGGGGATTCTGAAATATGCACAGTGCAGACCCAATTTTTTTCTATAGATTTTATGCATGTAAATACACATAGAATCTCGAACTTGCACTTGTGCATGTTCTGCACGCCCACACACATACGCATAAACACACAGATGGCAGTTAGTGGTTTGGAATGACCTTGGGAACAAGCAGGCTATCCATTTGGAAAAGTGGGAAAGTGCTTTATCATTGGCTGAGCGCTGGACGTGACAAACCACTTGTCTGCCAGCAGGTTGGAGAGGGCATTGATTTTTCAAGAGGGTAAACAAAATCTGCCAATTGAATCTTTGTCCACAAATGCAACCCTTACACTCCGTCTCACCCAGAAATATCAATATGCTGGGCAAAACCAAGAGTACTGCTGTACAAAAAACTCTGCATTCCCAATGCATCCAGTACTGTACATCAATGCTCTAATCATGACCAGTGTATTCTCAACAGTTTACACTAATAAATGACAATATAAATTATCTTTAAATCTTCTTGTAGGGAAAATGCGGCTGTAAGTCAGTATCAGCCAAACTCTCAATTAAAAGCTATGACTTCAGCATATTTCCTTCAACCAATAACCCCACTGCTTACAAATAAATCATGTAAGTCATATATTCATAAATCATGTAATCATGTCATTATGTACATAAATCATGTACAACTTCTACCATGTTTGCCTCTAATCAATTTTGAGGCCCTGAGCAAGCAAATAAGCCCAAAGCTATCACCCTCAAGCCATCATCCCACACTCTGAGAATGTGTTAGCTTGCTATGCTAATATGTTTATTGACCTCAGTGGTAATATTAGCTTGCAGAGACAGCACCAGTGAAGGACCCATGAGCGATATGAAGCGGATGGACAAGAGGGTGATTCATTTTGCCGCCTAACTTCCTTTCAGGGGCTTGGCTGCCTTGCTAGCCATGAATAAGCTAGCAATTTATTTGGTGTACGCAGTGAAAGCCAGAGCGAAAGGGACATTAGAGCCAAAGTTGACACATTTTCATAAGTGGAGCATAATCATACAGACACGTTTTCATCATCTAGCTACTTCATATTTACCTTTATGATATATTGTGTCAAAAATAGCAATTCTCTTGCTGAGCTGGCTGCTACAACTATCCCTTTCCCCCACATTTCAAAGTGATTATGGACACCACTCCATACACGTCCCCTTCAATTATCTCAACTACTTAACAGCAGGCTGCACTCAGCACATTGTGCCGTTACCCACAAAAAGTCAAACTCCTAAACTTCCAGCACACCAAATTGTTTTCGTCTTGCGCTGGCATACAGCGCAGCAAGTGATTGGGCTCTTTGCCCAAAGTCAGTTAAGGGCTACAGATGCAAAAAAAAAGAAAAAAAGAAGAAAAAAAAGAAAGAAGAAAAAAAATTCCTTTCTTTTCTCTGTTCTTCAAGTAGGTAAAAGGTAAGCAGACAGCAGAGAGGAGCTGCCAGTGTAAATCAACAGTCTGACTGAAACTCTATTAGTCCAGATGTTGAATTAATCATCATTCCCCTCCATTCTGTATGCAGCTGGTAGATCTTTTAAGTCATAATATCCTGAATTATTCATGTTCCCCCTCTGAGGAGTAATTTTTCTCTGAATTATTGAATTCCACAATTCTAGCACAGTCTGCCTGATTGGCCTGTTAATACAGAAACCATGCCTCCAATATCTCAACTCTCTCTTACGCTCTCTTCAATTTTTTATTTTATTTTTAGGTTTATCAAGGAACCACTGGCATGTTGACACTGAGTTGCAGCTGCCATTCTGCATCAAGGCATGAGTCATCATTTTCAGCTTCAAAGCAACATTTCACTTTGGTATTTAGCAGGGATGAGCCGACTGCTCGGATGAAGCGAGTATCCGGTATGGATAATGGATTTTTTTTTACGAGCACGAGTACAATCCGAGTAAAATGTGTTAATATCTGTGCTCTTGAGTTAATTTTTTCATCATAGGGTCCCTGTGTCCACAAATATATACACTGAGGTAATAGCCGGCGGGCGGCATGGCTAAGGGTGTGTGAGACTTCATCTGTCCAGGTTAAAGACCAAAGGTGAAAGGGCTTTGCTGTCAGATGTGTAGCTTTGGAATGACCTATCTGAGGAACTCAGGCTATAAAGAAATTTATAATCCCTATAAAATGTTTAACTTCATTGCTTCTATTTTTATGTTTTTATGTTTTTTATAACTGTCACCTCATTTATCTTTGTGTTTTATTTTGGGTTTGACTGATTTGTCTTTTGACTTTTATTGTTCTTGTGAAGTATAAATACATGAATGAATAAATAAGGAATTAAAATAAAGTTGTGAGTTAGATGTTTTGTAGTTCTCTTACTCTTCTGATCAGAAATTTATATTAAGCTCAATTATGAGGCTGTTCTGTCATGATTTTTTTAACCCACAATAAAAAAGGGCAATTTCTGATCAGCCACCGCTCATTTGAAGCTTGTAGTGACCACTTTCTATGTAAGCCCCGCCCATTCTGAGTATGGATAGGGATACAGATAATTTAGTTGGTTGGATAGATACAGTCATGGATACAGATAATGATGTACTGGCTCATCCCTAGAATTTAGTTATTTGTCAGAATGCTCACCCAGTATGACTTTTTCGCTGTCAACCTCCATGTCCACTGGAGTGTTTATTCAGGCTGCTGTTTGGACTCTACTCATAACAGCAAACGGGCAAAAAAAGACATATTATTGCAGTTACCTATGAAAACTGAAAAGAAAAAAAGGTGCATCTGCCTGACTCGGTGCAGCTATGGAAGGATGATTTTCAGGCTACTTAAGGGATGGACGGTTTGTGATTATGCACACGTGTTGAAGGATTAGGAACTGCCCATGGAAAATGAATCATCATACAACTCGTAGATCCCACAGTAACAGGTTGCGTTTCCTCTGATGTTTGCAAACAATTTGCATTGGTAAATAATTTACAGTACAATTTCCAAACACATTAAAAACTCATGTTTTGTTGCCTCATAGTGTCTATGCTTGTATTGGGAGATCAGTTAATTAATACGTAAAATGAATCAGCTAGAAATGCACATAAAGATAAAAAGCATGGCAGCAGTGGCACCACGGGTGGAGCTATAATGTGATTTGACACACAGAACCCATTGGGTTTTGTGTGGCCTCACATAAATCATGATTTTCTCATCCTTAATTTACAGGGCAGGTTACCAAAAAGACAGAGAATGACTTTTTACGCCTTTACACATAATCCAAGACATTTTCATACAGATGTTCAGCCTGTGATTATTATGTTTGCTACTGTTTTGCTAGTCTCTACGGCTGACTTGTATAACACAGTAGTTACGGCACCTGTTTCCAGTTTAAGAAAGGTTGTACATTTGCTGTCCTAAACCCCTCGTGCAAAAACGCATAGGAAGTGATGTATTCTACCTGTCCGGCTTGTTTAGAATAAGCAGAAGAACAACCGAGTAGTTGGCATCAGCAGCAACAGCTACCATGGCTGATCAAATAAAGAAAAGAGTGCCACCTGCAGAAGCTCAAACGTCATGAATACAAAATCCAAGGAAAAAGATGTGACAGCACAGGCCACAAACAAATAAAAAGCATGCACAGAAAGCATGGCCCTAATGGTGAAATATCAGCCTCAAAAAATATGAGATGGTGACATGTCTGTTCTATTCATTTGGCCTCTTTGAATTCAGTTGCTGAGCTTTTGAGTTCCTTCATGGGACTGAAGAGCTGACGCAGAATGTGCAGGTGTGTTTCGAGAAGTGTATCACCAGAGAAAGACAGACATGACATGCTGTCAAAGATGTTCAGCAGGAAGCGCCGGGGTACAAGACTCCCAGTGGCTTCACAGAAGTAGACTCCCCAACAGCTCCCTGAGATAACTCCCATGAATATGAATGATGCTTAACCCCTGCTAAGAAACCCGCTGAGTCAAGACACAAATGCAGCATTGGCAAATTTCACCAGACAGATCTCTGACCTGGTCTTCACCGCACCACCCAAAGGTGATCCAGACTATCTGCACTGGGAGCGTCTATGTATTTTTAACCAGTCGATCGTGTTTAGCATTTCACCACCTTTGTGGGATATTGATTACAAAATGTGGGATCTTCAGTGTCAAACAGATTCTTGGTAGAAGAAGCAGGCTATCAATGAATCTGATGTGCTATGGAAGCATCGTTCTAAAGCAATGATTGTCCAATTACTTTCTGAACTGTCTGAATACTGGTTAAGCTCACTTTGTATTTTAAGGCCAATGGATTTTAGAGGCCTGAAGGGGATAAACATGTCTCGAACTACTATTTCTTTATTGGATTTCGAAAATGTAACACTGATGTGGAAACTGAAAGAAGATCGATTCTAAAATCCATCAATTGATGGTGGCTTAGCCTGTCTAGCGGTAGGTATCTTCAAAGTTTAGAAAATTTAACTGCATCCCAAGTCATTCTAATGCACATATTCTGATTGTAGTTTTTCATTTGAACTATGGCATATCTATATCCCAATATGCTGAATCCTTCAGTTGCTATATGAGGCACAAAATTTTGCATCAAATTCATGTGTTATTAGAATTTCTGTCTCTATAGGCAGTAGACAGGTGAGGGTTGGAGGGAAGGGAAGGATATGAAGTGGAGGGGGATTGTGCTAGTCAGGGATAACAAGGCTGGATACGTGACAAGAAAAAGGATCAATAAGGAGACAACGAGGGATAGGGAGGAACAAAATCCCAACCCTAAGAATAGACAGATGCTTCGCAGCCAGCAGAGCGCCACCTCCAACACATGCACATGGATGAGAGCTGGGGGTAATGGAGCAACAAGCGGGAGGGCGTTGATGAAGAGACAGGCAGACTATACTGTGTGAGCATTGCCCTGGTTGAGTGGTCCATTATCAGAAAAGCCCTATTCTTCTTTTCCACTGTGGTAGTTCATTCATTCACAAAGCACAGAGACCATTTCAGACCAGCATACAATGTGAAGGCAGGGGAAAAAAAAAAAAAAAAAAAAAACACCAATTACCGGAAGATGACTGTTTTTGGTGGTTGGAGGGGCAATGGGGAGATGAAGGGCGTGACGAGTGCGCCATACTGTTGAAGAGTCTGGTGAAACTCCAAGTATTTAAAATTTAACGGGCAAATGGCATTTTTCCTTTGATTGTTTGTCAAGTGAAGTGAAGTTAATAACCTGACTCAGGGCTGTCTCCTCAAACTCAGAATCCCTCGATTGAGATCCTTTAAGACAAGTGGTCATTTTGTTTATTAGTGTAACTGTTCACATTTTTTTATGTTGAAAAAATTTAAAGGAACCCGTAAGAGCTTCATTTAACCAGAAATACGTGTGTTGTCTCATTTTTCTCACAAAGCTGCATGGTAGCAATGCACTCTGTGGTGAGAAAAATCAAGTTGGCCAGCACTAAAAATTATTTACACACCTGTCTTAATTCAGTGATCAACGAGCAAGTCTGTGAAAGCTTTTACATTTGCTGTTGTAAATGTATAAAATAATAATAATACTCAGGGAATAGCTTGACTACAGCCAGTGGGACAGAAATACCCAGAGGGTGAATTGTTCCAATACAAAGCTCGTGTTATCTACACATGTAAAATCTCAGGAGGAAGCTGACTTCTCCTTGTCTCTGCTTCATGGGCGCTTTCTTTTCAATTTGACAGATAGCTCACTCAGACAGACACTGAGAGGATGCAAATACTAATGTGACAAATGACTTTTTCAGCTTCATGATCACGGCTTCCAGACTGTAATTTTTTCATTTGTTTGACTAAGAGTTTGTTGTTCTCTTGAAGTATTTCCCACTGACCATAGTTTGATAACATCCATACCGCAAATAAAGTGCATTCTCCACTCAGCTGTGAATTGTCATAGTAATTTAACTTTCAACATAAAATGGCTACTCCATTTAAACATCAAAATTGTACAGTGATGACAGATGACACCTTTCCTGCTGAATCCGTCCATCGATATTATGCAAGTCAGTGGGCAGAGCAAGCGATATTGTTTGTTTGACAAGCTGTACTTTCTGCAAAAAAAAAAAAATTCCTTCTCATAAAATGAATGTATTCACCAAACACTTCAATCTATTAGTTACACATAATGTCTTATTGACAAAGCCATTATCATACGTTGCATTTGTCAGGCTCCTTATGCTTGCTTTATGATGTAAATCAATAACATGATGCAAGTTGTCTTTGGCTAAATGATGAATGACAGGGGCCATCTTCTGTCTGATTACCTGGCAAATCCATTCACAAATGCTGCTGGCGAAAAAACTATCAGGTTGCTCGGCTGTTTTTTTGAGCCCATTATTTGAAATGGAGACCCACATATTCCCCACTACACATTGTGAGAGGTTTAAAGGATAGGTTCATTGTTTTTCAATCCATATTGAAATGGTGATACCCATCATTTATAACTGTACATAGCACAACCTCACTGTAAGCATTAGCGACAAGAAGCTTTCCGCTGTTAGCTCAGGAGAAATGAACGATCACAAACAGAAGAAACAGAATTTTCCTCCATGGGGAACAGCAACGAAAGAGGGTCCATTCTTCCTAAGATTGACATTATGAAAGCCATGTTTTCGCAGGTCGGAAATTTACAAGATGAAAATGTACAGTAATAGCCAACCTGAAGCAGTGGAACGAGAAACTTGATAGAAACTAGCAACCATTTTTTGGTGGTCTCTTTAAAGACGTTTGCCCTATTGAACTGTATTGAAGGCAGCAGGAAGCTACCTCAGTGGTAAGTTTCTTGTCACAAGTATCTAGCAGTGGTGTTGTGCTATGTACAGTTAACATTGATGGGTACAACCATTTTAATACAACCTGGATTGAAAAATACCAAACCTATCCTTTAACAATGCACAGCCATACACACACACTGAGTTTTATTCACACTTTCAACTGTGTAGACACATTTCTGTACATCTTTCATTCCTCTTTTTTTCACACTCCAAACCTGCTATGTACCAAAATAACCTTTAAGATAACATTTAAAATGCTTCATAGTTGGACTGTTACATAATGGCAGACACCCTAATGAAACTGAATTGGTTCTTCAGTGGTTCGTGGTGTGTAGCTGAAATTTTACGTTTGTTAAGTTCACTTCGTATTTAAAGCAGCTTGGAAATACTGGATAAAATCTTCAAAAAATTCACTGCATTATTGATTTAGCAATAAACATCCCGAACAGTGTAATTTTGAGAGCCTTCATAAAGTGAGATGTATTGAGATTCTAATAAAATGGATATGCTCCTAGTTGTGAAATAGTCTACTATTTTGAGCACAAGGCCTCATGCCTTTTAACTTCCACTAAATGTGTTCAGAGAAAACTATTTTCCCAGGCTCTCTGTGTCAAGCCCTGCTTGTAGTGTATCTGAGATAAATCAGCCACGCTAAAAGAACAATGGACAAACCTTCAATATTAAAAATCAGTGTTTAAACCAAAATTGTCACAGTAAGGTTATGTGAGGTTTCTTTGCCCTTCGAACTCATTTAGAGAGACATCTTATGAGATTTTGACCAATTATTACACTATCCATCTGTTATTACATTATCCAGTGCCACTGTGCCTAGCCTGACTCTATTACCTCGCTCCTAGCCAACCTCATTTGGGTGAGAGAGACCTCAGAATAATTGAGAGATAATGAAATAGCTCCCAGAATACCTTTAACCTATTTAAGATCATTTTAGGAGTGAGATTTCCATATATAGTGGAAAAGGTTGTCTTTGGTCCTCATCTACCCTGAGTGGAGGCAAGATGCAGACTGGATACTGGCTGGATTCAAAATCCTCATCCCACCTGAACACACACACACATTCACACAAGCACTCATGCACATACAGAAAAACTGCAAAATGAGGCCACATGCAAGGTTATTAACACTGCAGCACCACAGACACATACATGAACACACACATAAATACTGGTTTGAGATATTCAATATGTTAAAAGGGAATGGTAAACCCATTTATTTAGTATTATTCTTGCGTACTATCTTCATCAATCATCAAGATTTGACAGTTCCTAAAAGTCAATAAATTGTAATAAAATGGAGTATTAGGGGCTGAATTTTCTACAGTAATCCATTCCAGCAGGGCTTGGTGGTCTTTAGTTCCTGTTGGAGGGTAACAATATTGTCTGGACTCTGGTAAGACCAACCTACTGACCAACAACCTGAAATTATCCCACTTGTTAGAACTGAAATAGCTAAAGCTTTTAGCGCTTCACCAATATGTTCGCTAATATTTTCCTAGCTAACATTGCTGTAGAGCTCATGCACTGAAAACTTTGGGGAAAGTCCATGTCTGATGCCACTGCATGCTAAAGATCAATATTAGAGAAGCATTTTGCTATCCCTCGCCTCTTCTGATAGAGCATTAAATTGGTAAAATAGTCATCAGTAAAATGCTTGAT
The DNA here is from genome assembly GCA_900302615.1 of Holocentrus rufus. Lineage (NCBI taxonomy): Eukaryota > Metazoa > Chordata > Actinopteri > Holocentriformes > Holocentridae > Holocentrus > Holocentrus rufus. The sequence goes on from OMLF01011383.1 coordinate 15,616, forward strand.
TTATATCCAGGAACACAAAACACAAAATCAGCGGGTTGTGCTAATGACCTGGCAGTTACTATCACTACAATTTGTAACATAAGAAGAAAGTTCATAAGGTATATAAGAACTGTGCCCAAGAACATCATTTTCTTAAGTTAAAAAAATGGCACTTGAGATTGTTTTATTCTTTCTTAAGGTTGTGTGAATGTGGCTGCAGGACTCCATTTCAGCTCTCCACCCTCCTGCCTGCCATCTCCACCTCAGCCCAGTGATTTTACATCCATTGTCCCTGTTTAATGCTGGTCTGGAGGCAGGAAGAGGGAGGAACCAGTGGGGCGTGCAACAGGCTAGGGTTATAAAGCAATGTAGTCGAATCAGTACTTGATATACTGCTGTTGTTGAAATGGATGTAATCAGATTAGTGTGTGGAAATAGCATTTATAACGTTGATTAGTGTTCACAGAAGAATGGATTCTTAATGTAATCAACAGGGTTCATCCACAATTCCACATATATTAGAAATGTTTTTAAATGTAAGGCTCTGCTGGGCCAGGACGCACATCATATTCATTTTCA
>OMLF01011386.1:0-10837 GCA_900302615.1 Holocentrus rufus
GTTTTTATACACTGTTTCACCTGATTAATTACTATAAGTAAAATGATTAGTAATATTAATTATTTCACAGCAGTAATCACAAAGACAAACATGATGAAAAATGCATATATAGTATTAGATTTTATTGCCGATTCCATACAGTATTTCATCTTGCCACCTCTGTCTATGTCCTGACCCCCAGGTTAGGAACGGCTGATTTACAACAGTTTGCATTTCTTTCCGCCTGGGACGTTTATTCCTTGCGTGAGAGCCGGGTCTTCAGATCCGGTACAGTCTAGTAGGCTTAAGTCAGTTTAGGCAGATAATAGACAGTGGAGAGAGCTGTAAAGAGACAATTGCATTACACTGTTAGAGATGTAAATGCCCTCAGCGTAACAGCACAGCGTTAGAACCAGAATTTACTGGGCCATGTCAGGCATTAAAATGGACTTAAGCTAAATAGTGAGATGCATGCATGCGTGTATTGGTGATTAATTGGGACAAACCTAGGAGATAAACCCAGGCCTCACTCTGCCTGAGGACTACAATGGTTCCCCCATCAATGAGCATGTCCCTAGTGCAACATCAAAGGCCTTCCCCTGCTTTATCAATAAGAACCCTTCCTTCCCACATCTTCCTGTAACTTGCTTAGCATTTACGCCATTGATTTTCCAATAAGCGCCCCTTACCCTGCGGTGGCTGGCCGGGCTCTGTGATGGCTCAGAGACCAGACACAGCCAGGCAGCATCACTGAAGGACAATAGAAAATTGGGTCTGGTGCATCGTAGGGGGCCTCTGGGCGCTGCAAGCAGAAGCTTTTATTTTTTTCTTTTTTTTCTTTTTGTGGAATGCCGCCGTGGATGTGGGTGAGAGTGAGGGTCAGGTCTGCATCACACCCGTAGCCCAGCAGGATCCTCAGTAGGGGCTGGGTCAGAGTTAATTCCCCCGGAGACCCTGGAGAACCGGGTCCTCTGGAGGCAAGGCCAGGCCTCCAGGCAGGTGATTGGGCATGCTTATAATCAGATGGCTCCTTAGCCTTTAATTCCTCCCTCAGTCGGCCGGTAAATCCCACCTAATGAAAGGACCCATAAATAAAAACTTATCTCATTTTCCATCCCCACCAAATGACATCCAGACCCACTCTCTGACAGGGTTCATTAGGACCTAGGCCTTTTCAGGAGGCTGAACCTTATCTTCTTTGTTAGGGTGGTGGAAGGAGGTGGAATATGGCTTTTTATTTTTTTTGTCAGTGAAGAGAGAGAGAAAGAGAGAGAGAGAGAGAGAGAGAGGGAAAGGGAAAACCCTGGCATCATGTCTTTTTAGGTAGATGGTAGCAGCAGTGTGAGTTCTATGATCAGGCTCTGTGCGTCGGCATGCCCTCCCTCAGAGCAGCTCAGGAATCCAGCCTTTTCTTCCCTCTGATTATCTCTTATTGTGAGCCGAGGCTTGTTTTGGCTGCATACAGCCTGCTTATTGTCAACCCAGTGGGCCCACATTCAGAAGTAGAACACATGGGCAAAGGCTGTGGCAGGATCCCTTGTTTTTGTGCAGTCAGCGGTGGTGCCAGTATGCGAAAGAAAATTACAACTTTTTTTGCATCATACAGTATGTAACCTTGCATATTACCGCTCGGCAGTAGTCACCTTTGCTCGCCTGCTTCATGATTTTGATTTGTGGTTATTTACACAGTCAGCACACAGAGACACGGGCCTCCTCCACTTCCCCTTGTCTTCGACCGCGTCTCTTTGTCTGTCTCCCAGCCTTGTTTAGTGCCTCCCAGAGATTAAAGCTTTTCCTGCTTTAAACAGGTGTCACTGAGCCAGGCAGACCTCCTAGAGACAAACAGCGTTATATCAGTTGGCCCATCTGCGACTTGCCGACTCCAGACAATCCCATTGCTCATCAGTAACCACTGCAGGTTATTGAATTAGACCATCTTGATTTTAAAGGGCAATCCTGTTTTCTGTAAGCAGTGGACACACCAAGCTGGCTCAGAGCTCCAGCACCGATCAGGACTCATCCTGCTCTCCTGTCAACTGCTAATTGCTTCAGGAATCTTGCAACAGTAATGGGACGAGATGGGCACATACCTACAGTACAGTGCACTGTAACCACTCTGGATTTGTCAAGGCGAAGACGAGAACTTTAGAGGTCATCGTGAGTGAGCAATCCTAAGTACTAGTTGAGTGTACAGCATGTGGGCCCAGTGTTCCCAGGCCTGGTTGAGACAGGCAGTGGAATCTGGAGGAGGGGCTGATGGTGCAGATTACAGGAACAAGGTGTGAAACAGTCTCTGTTCAGACGGGACATGTGGAGACTTTTTACGGTGTGGCCATCTTGTTAGACACTTCACATTTTCTGTCTTATTGTAATAAAGTTTGGTGTGGTTTATCCAGGTGCCTTTAGTTTAAAGAATCCCCGTCTTTGTCTGTTTGACATGTGGCATGATTTTTCTCTTGCGTTACTCTCCCTGCCCTCAGTCCATTTGTGTGAAATGGCTGTTGAGCTCATAGCCTCTTATTAATGGAGCAGATAATAAATACAGACCAGTAGGGCTAGTATCCCCTCACTCAATATGGCAGCCAGCTCTAAATCATGTCTGGCTGTATAAAGCAATCCTGTTAATAAGCCAGCCAGCCTAATATCTTTCATTTTATATGCAAAGCAAGACAGAGGTCATCAGGGTTAGCTTGTGTGGAGTGTAAACAATAAAATCAGGTAGACCGTTGCTGACAGAAAATGCCTGTTATGAGTTATATATGGGAATACAGTGTAGTTTCTCTTTGCGGTCAAGAGAACAGATCTTATCATATATTAAAATTCGCATTATTTTTAATCAAAGTCCTTTATTATTATATTACTCCTGGCTTTGTTATTACCTTGATTATAATGTGATTTTCCTGACTTGTTATTTTACTGCAGTCCAAATGCAAATGTGCATTCTAAACATGGGAGCCTATTGTTGGTGAGGCATGCATTTTAAGTGCATATAGGCTGCAAAGGCCTGAGCTACAGGATGTATGTTATGTGGGAGGGGAGCTTCATCAGACATTCATGAAGAGGCAGACAGACATTATCAATCTCTCCTCTCAGGCCGAGCCCTCAGTGGTTAATATGTTGGGGTGTGGGGGTAGAGACTCCATTCTGATCACAGCTGAAATTTGCATCCCTAAGTAAATAAGTAAATAAATCAAGTGCAAGCAGTGAATGTGCTAATCAGCCGGGACATGGTGGTGCGCTTGGTGCCGGGAAACTTTGCTCATGTAATATTCAGCACTGGCGGGTTAAAGGGCAGCCCAGAGTTATTGGTTTCAGCCCGATTGCCCCCTTTAATCAATGTTGGCTGCATCCCTTTAATAAAATTATTAGCTCAGCAGTATCTCGCACTATCATTTTATCTCTTCTGCGCTCTAAATTGCGGCCTGTGTTGGGCCTCTCAGATGCTCGGGGCATGGCCAGCTCCCGAAAGCTCAGCTCCCATTTATTATTTCAGAGGCGGAGGATGGCTGGAGTGTTAGAAACCAGGCTGAGCATAGAGGTTATTGGATGCCAGATCTAAACACAGCTGCAGTGAAGTCCCAACCCAGCTTGTGTATTTTGGGCTCATAGAAAATTCTGCCTTTTATTACTCTTTTTAGAGTGTAGTTGTGTCTATGTAATTAATGTGCATGTATTGTATGCTATTCACACAAATAGAAAGGAGTGATGCTATTGGTAATATTGTGATATTGTTAAAATTTGCATGTTTTTTTCTTTGGTGGCTTAGAAGAAGCATTGCTGTTTTAATCAGTACCTTTCACTGTTTCTTCCAGTTGTGTAAATGTACCGTGTGCTGATGGGTGGCTTCTCAGTGTCTAATTATCTCACAATGAATCTATTTTATCCATTAAGTTAGCCTGTTTCTTCTCTTTTCTGACTGGAAGTTAATTAAAAACGGATGTAGGATTTGCAGAATGTAAGATTAGGGGTGTTGTTTGGAAGGTGAAGATAAAAGATTGTACCTTCCTGATATGGCAGGAAGATGAATCATGGACGGCTTATTAGTGCTTGTCTCAGGTATTGTGTTTAAGTACCTAATCTAGCATAATGAGCACTGTGTCATTTTTCCAATTATATCTCAGACTTTTGTCTCTCACCATTCACCATACATTAGTGGGGGTTTCTATACATAGGTGTTCTTTTCATTAAGCTGTATCTAGTGTGATTTCGCTTTCATAGGTGCAGCATTAGTATAGGAGAATAAATGCATTTGGGTTTGGCACAATGACATGGAAAATGCTGAGGGGTGTGTGTGTGTATTTTCGTGTGTGTGCTTGTGTGCCTTTTCTCATTCAACATCCCCATTACAACTTTAACCTGTTATCTCACCCCTTTCTGTGTCTCTGCAGGCCTGGATGCGATGAGCGCCTCATGTAGGCATCAGCATGGACAGCTGTGAGTCTCCCGTGGTTTCTGGGACAGACGATGGGCTCGGCTCCTCCACCACCTCCCAGCAGCAGCAGCAGCAGCAGCAGCAACCACCACAGCCCTGGAACGATCACCCTAGCTCACAGGTCCCTTCCACCAACCAGGCCCCTTCCCTGGACCCCCTATCTCTATCTGCTCCCTACCCTTCTCAGCCCCAAAACCCCAGTGCAACTCATGACGGGGTGAGAGATCCACAGCCCCAGCAGCAGCAGCCAAACAAGACATCACCCCAGGCCCACAGTGACAGCTCTGCCACAGGCCAGCTGCACCCCAGAAGAGAGGGTCTTGAGGAGGAGGAGCAAGAAGGAGTGAGCTTTGGAGAGGAGGAAGAATCGGAGGACTTGGATGAAATGGAAATTGACAGCTGTTTCCCAAGTCTTCAACCCTTCCCTGGGGTGCCCATGACTCCAGGGGGAGGAGGCATGCCCACTCTTCTACGGCAGCAACCTATACGACAGCGGGGTACAGCTGAGAGTGGGAGTGAGGAAGGAGAGGAGGAAGAGGAAGAGGAGAGTAGTGATGTGGAGAACCTGGCTGGAGAGATAGTCTACCAGCCGGATGGCTCAGCCTACATTGTAGAGAGCCTCAGTCAGTTGATCCAAAGTGGTGGGGGCACGGTACCTGGCCTGCTTCCCACAAACTCTCTCACCAGTGGGGGTAATCCGGGGGAACCTGCTGGGACCTCATCCTCAGTCTACCCTCAGATCATCAACACGTTCCACATAGCCTCATCCTTCGGGAAGTGGTTTGGCTCAGACCAAGGTTTCCCCAATACCTCAACCCTGGCAGGCCTCAGTCCTGTCCTGCACAGTTTCCGTGTCTTCGATGTGCGGCACAAAAGCAACAAGGATTACCTGAACAGCGACGGGTCTGCCAAGAAGTCCTGCGTATCCAAAGATGTTCCCAACAACGTGGATTTCTCCAAATTTGATGGGCTGGCCCTCTATGGCAAGGGTAAGCCCATTCTCATGTGTTTTCTCTGCAAGCTGTCCTTTGGCTATGCGCGCTCTTTTGCCACTCATGCCGTCCACGATCACCGCATGACATTGTGTGAGGACGAGCGGCGGCTGCTGGGGGACAAGCATGCATCTGCCATCATCCAGGGCATTGGGAAGGACAAAGAGCCCCTCATCAGTTTCCTGGAACCAAAAAACAAGAGCTCTCCTCCACCACCCTCCCTGCTCCCCATTAACTCTGGCCAGAGCTTCTATGGCACGTTTAGTGGTGTCCACCTGGAGTCTGGAAGCAGCAGTGGGGGCAGCGAGGCCCTCCTGAACAAAGACGCTGATTCTGGCCTCCAGCAACAGCAACAGCAGCAAACCCAACTAGGCTCAGTCCTCTCTCTCGGAGGGCTGGGCATTCCCAAAGCACCCACTCTTACCTCAACCCCAGGCCCTGCCAAAGACTCCAGCGCCCTGCCCAAACAGGGAGGGAGAACAGAGGGGCCTGCTGGGAAAGAGGGGGCTTGCCAGGGGGAGGATGGGGACACAGAGGGACATGAAAGTAAGGCACACCTGTCGGGCCAGATGGGGGGCTCGGAGGAAGAAGAGGAATTGTTAGGGGAGGAGGAAGATGAGATGGAGGCAGAAGGCACTGCAGTGGCCTGTAGTGGTAACAGTAGCAGCGGCGGGGTTGAAGTGGGGGAACCGGCTGTCTCAAACCAAAGCATTTCCAAATCTCCTTTATTAATGCCTAGTAGCGCTCTCCAGCCTTCTGCCTGCACCTCTGCAGTCAGTTCCACAGTCAACAGCAAAGCCCCGACTTCCACTTCTTCTTCCTCTGTCAAGGAAGAGGGTTTGGTTGCAGATGGTGGGGGGAGGACCTCAGAGCTCCCTCTGAGCTTTAACTGCCAGGGGCCTACTGTCCCCATGGCAATGGCGGCAGCCGCCGTCAGAGGGAGCGAGGATGACACTGCTGGCACTTCCTCCTCACCTCTGTCCTCCAACGCTGCCGCTGATGAAAGTGCCAATCGAGATAGTGCCACAGCTCCAGAACCAAATGATTGCCCGGCAGAGGGAGAGGAGGAAAATGGGGCCCTTCTGCACCATCACCACATGCACCACCATCACCATCACCTCCACCCTTCATCCCACTCCCACTCCCACCTCCTTCCAGGGGGCTCTTGTGACATGACGGGGTTGGGAGAGTGTTCACAGAACCACGGGCCTGGTGGCAGCGGAGGAAGTGGGGTAGAATGCCCCAAATGTGACACCGTTCTGGGTTCTTCACGTTCTTTGGGTGGTCACATGACTATGATGCACTCACGCAACTCATGCAAGACACTCAAGTGTCCCAAGTGCAACTGGCATTACAAGTACCAGCAGACTTTGGAGGCCCACATGAAAGAGAAGCACCCAGACTCTGGAGGCTCCTGTGTGTACTGCAGCAGCGGTCAGAGCCACCCTCGTCTGGCTCGCGGAGAGAGCTATACCTGTGGATATAAGCCCTTCCGTTGTGAGGTATGTAGATAAGATGAACTGATTATACTTCATATTTTAAGGGTTGCTTTAGATGTAATGTTTTTTGCTCACACATTTAAGCTGTTTAGGACCAGGCAATATGGTAAAATATTATATATTTTTTGATTATTCTTGGTAAGTTGATATTTGATATTTATGGTTTTTGAATATAAAGTACCTCATTATAGGACACCACTTGATGTGTTCACCTAGATTTTTCCTCCATCCAGATCAAAGACTCTTCATTTGATGCTTAAAAAGAAGTAAAATTGAGCTATTGTTAGAGAATCAATCATAAAAGTATTAAACTGTACTACTTAGAGTGTAGAGTGTTTACCACATGCCATAAAGGCTATTCCTTGTCGTAGCGGCCCCTTTGTTGCATGTCATCTCTTCTCTCTGCCCTGCCTTTCCCTGTATCTACTGTCACAGTCCAATAAAGCAATAATAATAAAGAAATGTAAAATAAATAGATAAACTTAAAAAGAATTTATACCACTTTTATTATGACCATGAACAGTTTAACGTCATTAACAAAAAATAGGAAGCATAATAGGAAGCATAAATGTTCCAAAGTTTTCAAGAGAAAAATATTTAAGTCGCACTTTTCATTCAAATCTGCCTACAAGAGATATATATTGCTAATCCTTTATAATATTGCTGCAATGTCTATTTTAAAATTTGTTTGATAATCAGCAATTACGTATTATTGGAGATTCTACTGTAAAAATACATAAAATACATGTGAATTCTATCCAAAAAAACCCCAAACAAACAGGTATACCATCCGCCTCTAAGTTGATGTGACATAGTAACTGATAGTTCAAGGTAATGTATGTAACAGTTCGCTTAACTGCATTAAAAAAAAATCCCTTTATTTTCCAGGTGTGTAACTACTCAACCACCACAAAGGGCAACCTGAGCATCCACATGCAGTCAGACAAACACCTGAACAACATGCAGACACTGCAGAATGGAGGCTCCATTGGGTCTGCCCAGGAGCAGGTGTTTGGGCATGCCCCAGGAGGAGTGGTGGCTGTTCCCTCTGTCACCCAGGCCAGCAGCCACCACCCTACCCACCACCACCACCCTACGCAGTCCTCTACCCATATGGCCGGACCGTGTGGGGCCCCCTCGCCCACCAAGCCAAAAAGCAAACCCACTTGGCGGTGCGAGGTATGTGACTATGAGACCAACGTGGCACGGAACCTACGTATCCACATGACCAGCGAGAAGCACATGCACAACATGATGCTGCTCCAGCAGAATGTGACCCAGATGCAGCACGGCCGACTGGGCCTGGGTGCCATGCCCTCGCCCTCTGAGGCTGAGCTCTACCAATACTACCTGACCCAGAACATGAGCCTCCCCCCGGGCCTCAAGATAGATCCTGCCGGAGCTGAAGCCCAGTTCCTGATGGGGAGCTTCCACCTGGATCCCAACATGGCCGCCCTGGCCCCTGCGCTAGGTGAGTTGGCAATCAGTTTTAGTGGAGTTCTTGGCTCTGCTGCCAAGTGCCTTAGGTCACCATAGAAAACACACAGTGAGGTTCAGAGCAAGTCACTCTCAGTGAGCGTGATTAAACACGATCATTAAACACTATCAGATTAGAGTAAATCAAAGAATCTATAGAACTATATTATGTACACGTTTCACGGGACGTGTTTACTTATTGTTTGCACTTATGGATCCTGTTGTTAAATCCAAATTCAGTATATTGTAAGCAAAACATGCTATTTTTTTATTAAGCTAGCAGCACACAAAAGCAATTTTGGAAGCTGTCTTTCTTTCTCCTCTTCTTAGCATGCCTGCCCAAATGAACTTAAAGTTATCCTCCCTTTCTACAAACATATGGAGAGGTGAAAGAAAGATGATTTTAAAATTGAGAGAACCCACGCCCTCTCCAGACTCTCTTCTTGTTTCCTCAGTGAATAAGTGTGTTATCCATATGACAGTATACCTACCCTTCCTCCACTATACACCCTGATAGTGCGCAGGACTGGTTTCCCATTTAGTTTAATATACATATTTTTAGTCCTGCGTGCCAGGTATATGCAGAAGTCTACAGACAATGGCCTTCATTTAAGACGCTTTCTTTCTGTGTTCCCCACACACACACACACATTTCTTAACAGGACATCTTGGTCTGTGACTCCATATCTGGGTCATTTCAGCTGAAAATGTCCCTTTGTGATACCTTATTTTGCTCACAAAAGCTTTGTTTGAGTTAGCAGGCCAAGGCTCTGTGCTCTCCCCTCCCTGCCTTGTCCCTCAGGCACCCAGCCTCAGCCTTTTCATGTCATTATTCCCAAACTGCTGCTGAACTCCACCACTGGAGTCCTCCACTTTTTTTCCAACTTTGTAATTGCAGCTATAAATTTTATCTTGGTCAAAGAAGGGAGGATAGAGGGCCCAGCATGGGTAATTCAGCAGCATAGCGGAGTGTTTGGCGTGCCAGTTACAACCCCACAGTTTGTACAGACTTGTCTCTAACTGTCGCCAGTTCAAAGACACGAACAAGAATTGATTGCTGTGACTAATTCTTTTTTTCCCTCTTCTGCCATCTGGTTCATTTTCCTGTGAGGCGAGCTTTAATAAGCATGTTACAGGGAGGCAATGATGAGACATTAGTCTGGGCCCGTAAACTACAGTGTTGTCATCCTCAGTCACACTTTAAGGAACACTCTGACCCACCGTACACACACATTGCTGATATTAACCGTACAAAACGACACACACAATGCTCCGTAAATCTCTCTGAGAGAATCTGCCATCACACGGAGACCTTGGGCCAGGCAGCTCAAGAGAGAGAGATGCTCTTAGATGTATCCATCTGCCCTGCTTAGCTCGGTTTCCTCCTCACAGTGGATTTTTGACTTTTGAGTTCATTGTCAAAGAGAGAGATGACAAATCTTGACCTCACATGATCTCAGCCTCTTGGTAATCCTTCTGCCTGGGACTCAGCTACTGTAGCGAGAGGGAGAGAGAGAGAGAAGGGAGGGAGAGTGCAAGAGAGTCAAAGGAAAGGGAGGGGAAAGTGACTTTTAGACATTTTGTGCTTGACTTTGTTGTCCATATACTGTCAGTGAAACAGCACCCAGACGTAGCTGTCAGAAAATCCAGCACGGCCAGACAACCACTAATCTTTTGGAAAGTGAATAAACCCAAAGGGCTGAGGTATTGTGTATAAAGACTCAGACTTGGATCTAATTTTTTTTTCTTTTTTATGTCAGAGCTTTTTAAAATTCACCGATGATGTCTGTTTATATCAACCTGTAATGTTTTCTGAAAGTGAAATGGTTCCAGACCAGCACCCCTGCCACGGACACAGGTTAACATCAGCAATTCACAATATTAGCATTTCAATACAAAAGACCCTATGTCAAAACGTATGTAGACCTACAAATCACAGGCTTAACCGAATGTTCATCTATGAAAGTATTTAGTGAGGAACAGTATCCAGGCCTGTGCTGGATCATTGAGTCTGCAACGTAAGGCAGCATGAGAGCCACGCAGGAATGAAAGAGGAGAGATGTAAGGTGTGGAAAAAGATAGGACCGGGGTTGGGAGTGTATGTGTGTGTGCATGTGTGTGTGTGTGTGTGAGAGAGAAAGGGATGGGGGTGCTATGACTGGGGAGCTAGGTCTGTGAGTGATTTCAGAGGGCTTCTCAAAGGTCTCCCTCTTCTGGCTATAAAAACTCAGGTAATGGAGAAAAGTCCGAGAGCAGGCTGCATACTGCAGCAATAAATAAAAAGGGGCTGCTGGAATTAATTTAGTGTAAAGCCAGGCGGGGTCAAGCCAGCATGCTCAGTCTGGGCAGTGATAGATTAAAGATCAGCAAGCAAAGGCAAAAACTCCCTGGCCACTCTTACCTCATTTTTTAGCATTTTGGGTTTTTTTTTTTTTAGCCAGCCTACCCAGACTGTATAG
>OMLF01011387.1:8259-22228 GCA_900302615.1 Holocentrus rufus
CCACAAATGTAGTCTTGGCAAGCGCAAAAGCCTCAGAAACAGTATTTAGACAGTATTGAATCCTATTCAAATAAAATTCTTTTAAGCGGCTTTGCAGCTCCTTTAGGCAGAGCGAGGCAGGTCTCACTGTATGATTTACACGCTGCCACCCTGAAGCTGTTGAGCAAAATCCTCCAACATCACACTGGAATGATTTCTCTGGTCCAGCAGGGCCCATATACCTGTTCGACCCTGGTTGTTATGCATCCCTATCGACTACCAGCGAACTAAGTCCAGCTTCATGTATCTGCAATGAACTGACTCTGAATATTTATGAGTCAAAGCTATCATTTTCGGCACCAGAAGGGTTTTCATGTTTGCCAATAGAAATGACTGGGATTTGGAGACGTGCGGTCAAGGGCTGTAGTAAAGACCACCATGGTCGAGCGCAAGTCAATTCCAGGATCAGATCCAGTCCTGTTTGATTCACAACGAGGTCATAAGCGGGTCAAGACCAGAGGAAGCCCAGTCCTATTCAAGACAAAGACCACAACAGACAATCAGCACTGTTCATGTCTTTCCAAATGTAAAAATAATGCATAAGGAGTTTCTTATTTGTAGATCTAGCTTCGTGCTCTACCCTTCAAAAGATAATAAAAGCTGTCTGAAGACTGAGATTGGTCTCAAGCACTACAGCCCTGCAAGCACTAGTTCCTTGGAGCGAGATGAGCCAGTTAATGCCCACACAAGCTGCTCCATCACAGCGCGGTCCGCTTGCCAGCAACGTGTCTGATCACTGACTGGATCCCTTCCTCAGAAAGGACTGTCTTTGTTATCAGCCACCTCTGACTCAAAGCGCTCCTCTGTCCAAACAGATAAGGACAGATCAAAACAGCAGGGCGGCCAGTCGGAAGAGCTGCCCTGTCATATCAACACCCCGATTCTTCAGAAAGAGCACTGGAACAGTAAATCCAATGCAGTTTTACAGGTGTCAAAAGAAAGAGGAGTGCGTCGGTGTCCTGGCAACGCATGGGAGACATGCGAGTGACATCACAGTGTCAGTGGGTGTACACTGAATGGCACTAAAGCTAAGTGCAGGTCAATATCTTGTGAGTAATACATAACATTCCCTTAGGGTGCATTAAAATGAAATACTTGCAGTGCCACCTTTTATTGATAAAAAATAAAATATATATGGCTTGGGAAGTTATAACCTCGTGAAATAACGATATGTTGTGAGTTGAAGTAAGAGATAATGTAGAAGCCACAGGTTAATGCAATAGACCTTTTTCACAGCAGCCAATTTGACACGAAATAGCAGGTGAACACAGGTGTATCTAATCACATTAATTAAGGTTCAGTACCTAAATGGAACAGAACCTTAATTAATGTAATTAGTAACACCTGTGTTTAGCCACTATTCCATGTCAAAGTGGCAGCTGTAGGAAAAGGTCTATAACAAAATGTAATAAAAATCTCCCTCTAAATGAGATGAAAAGGTAAATACTGTAAATACTTGTTGCTGTAATAAATTCACAGACAATATAATAAATGGACATAGACTGAGTGGAACATCAGTTAAAAATGTTACACCTCTTAAAAGGTACTAAATTTCCCATCATTTAAGTGGCTACAGACCTCTGTGTTTGGTTTCCTTGTCAAATGACTTCACTACTTCTACTCTGATCAGCTCTGACTGTGTTGCTTCAGCGATTTTCTGTGTTGATGCCAACAAGCTAATCCCCTAGGTGACAGATCCAGATCCAACCGCACACTCTGGCATTCTAAATATCCTCTTAAGTTACGGGTTTGACGGTACAGAGACCTAATATGTTATCAATAAACCACATGCAGCACACTAGAGCGCTGTATTTTCACCATGGAGCTTTAATCGAGTTTTGAAACTGCACAGGGAAATTCCTCAACTTCTCGTCTCAAAATTGAGCGTGGCTTCCCAATGCCAAATCCAAATTAGTCCGGGCAAATTGACTGGCAGGTATTCATGCGTGTTATTACATTACTGGACAAGGACACCCTGAAATCTTGTATTAATTCATTTCTTAATTAATTGAAATATTTCAAGCTCCTCCTCGCCAAGAAAAGTCAAACGAAGTCTGCCTTTCTGTCTCGGTCAGAGAGCTGCATTTGAGAATTTATCCAGTGTGTGCGTTCATTTTTGGCATCCTCCTCAGTATTGGCGTCTTTGTAAGTCTGAGCATTTTCATGTGGCATAATGGGGTGCAAAGTTCTGCTGATGTTGTTTTTTTATTTGTGGTTCCTTTTTTCTGCTTAGTTTGATTCATAAGTGCCTAAAGCACGCTGGGTTATGCCTTACATTTTTACAGTAAAAACACTGAGATGTCTTATATAATGCTGAGTGCGCTGCCAGGTGAATTAGCAGCCTGCACTTGATGGGCAAAATGTTTATAGACAGAGGAGCTACGCCTCCGACAGAAAACCCCCATGTCGGCCCAGAGAGAGGCTGCCTGGCTGCTCGGTGCATCGAGGCGTCCTCATCAGCAGATTTGGAGCGCTGCCACTGTCAGGCTGGGTCACAACTCACAGGGAGCTTACTTTAATCAGAGAGACGCTTCCTTTTCCCCTCCTCTTTTCGAGCTCTCTCGGTGGATCGCCGTGTTCATGACAGGAAATGTGCAGCGAGATCCGCTTCCCCGTATCAGAGGCTCTGTGGGACTCGCGCGCCATAGAATGAGCAGATTGATCTGATATCCCGCCGCAGTGACGCTGTTTGTTCAGCTGGAATGGTTGATATTGACTGCTACTTAATCAGCATGGGGCAGGTAGAAAGCAAGGGGAGCCGGGGAGGAGGGGGGGGCAATTTATCCACTACAAAGGAGTTCAGTTAACTCTCAGGGTGTCTGTTGTCACACTTATTACGATACCACACCGACTTTTTGGGACTGTGGCCCATTTGTCACCTCACCCAATATGTGACAAAAGGACCGGCGCCAAAATGTTTTCTCTGTCTCTGGCAGATAACTCACATGCTAACACTAGCTCACATTAGCATACCTTGGGTGATCATAGGTGATTATACTGCGTTCATGTCAAATAACATTTACCGTAAATACCATGTTCCAGCCTATAAATGGCACTCGCATCAACATCCAACTTCTAATTACAACTAGAAAGCTCATATTTTTCTGAACACGCCTAAAATGTGTTGAATAACGTGGGAGTATTTGGAAAATGGCCGCCATTAATGCTATTTCTGTCATGCATGTTGTTTTTTTTAACCACAAAACAACTCTGTTAATTTGAATTTATTTTTAACATTTATTTTTAATTTAAAAAATGAAGACACTCCATCTCTTAATACTTTTATCCACATTCTTGAAAAAAGATGTCAGACTGGCTAAAAAATGGACATGCTAGCCAACTCACTGGTGTATTTATGACTCAGTAGTGGGCTTGGATGATTCTAGCCAAATATCTAGCTAGTTTGACACTAGTCACAGAACAGCGAGTTGTGATATTTAGCAGTGTTAGCGCTTTTATTAGTAAAATAATTATTTGGGTTGGGAAGCAGTGGAAGAATTCAGTGGATCCAGTCCTTTTTAAGACATGCAGACAAAAACAAGTTTGAAAGGCAAGCCTAAATCACAGACTGTGACAGGGATGATTATGTGAAAATGGATTTTTCTCCATAGAAGAAAATATGTTTGATCCAGAATTACATAATAGGGCAAAGGTTTGTAGTCAATATTGCTCTGAGGCCACTTTTTATGCAGGGCCTTATTTTCCCAGTTTTTGCCTTCATGATTGACTGGGTTCAAAATTACTTCACTGTAGAGCTTTATATACTTCCAGTTTGCTGGGAGCGCTGCTGGCCAATACACACTGAAAGGGCCAAGGAAACCTCCAACTGCTTAACCTAAAAAGTGGTTAAAACATTGATTCTTTCCTCTCCTATCTAATCCTTTAAACACAGTTATACAAACTAGTTAAACGTGTCTTTAAATAGCTGTAACTGAAGAATTATCACACCCCACTGACATTGGTACATACAGTATTTATAATACTCCACTTGACACTTTCTAGCCTTGCTCACACACTTCCTTGCCTACTTTGCTGGCTGCCTGGTTCAGAAAGCATTCTTTACATGTTTCGCTCAGCACCCCCACATCCAAACTCATTTGTGTTTATGAATTTAAAATCTACCATAAAATTGATTTTTAATACCATGGTCTGCCTACATGTTTACAGCTTGTGCTTGCACTTATGCAATTTATAATGACAGGTGGGAGATATTGAAAAAATCCCACATACTCTATTTGTAAGAGGTAGTAGGAGGTGGATGTGAATGGCTTGTCCCAGTCGGGAGGTCATATTTACAGAAAATCCAATATGACTTGAACGCAGCATTACAGTGCTGGAACAATCTACTTGCCAACTAGCCTGAGCTTGTTAAATAACGTCTAATACTGCAATATACTTCGAGTTTGAAGCCGTGGATAATTGGAAATCTGATGTGGGTAAGTCTCATTTCAGTGTTATTGCATGGAAATGTGTTTTAATCGCTTTTTGGATTCAACGGTTTGAGCTTGCTTTAGTCCTTTTAGTCGGTATTGCAGAGTGGTGGTGCAGTGAACTGGAGTAACAGTGAAATAAGTGCCGGAATTATCCTTTAACATAGTGAGATGATATTGGTACCAATCCTATTATCATATATTGAGTAAGCTGACCAATGGCCCCAACTCCCAACAAGTCCATGTGGTCCTTCAGCACATAAAGCAAGAGTCAGCCCAGCAGATGTGTCATTCTGAGCAATACTGAGCTCTCTTCCCCTCCCCTCTTCACTCTCATTCAGTCACTGTTTCAGTCTCTTCCTCTCTCCACTTCTGTCCCTCCTCCTCCTCCCACTTTACCTAAGGGTTCATCAGCACATCTGGGGCCCAGATGATAACAGTTCAGCCCAGTTCAGCTAACAGCTACAGGCTAGCAACAGGGGCATGAAGACAGCCCTGAGTGAATCCTCTTTAAAACCGAAAACCTTCCCACACAGACTTCATCACACACACTGTCAGAACAAACACACTAAAGACAGTCTTCACAGGCAAAAACAAAACAAAAACGGTGAACCAAGCAATAAATACAACACAAACAAAACAAAATTATGTTTCAGTATTCAGCGGGTGAAATATTTTAGGGTTTGTCATTTGCAAAGTCCATCAGATTATTTTCCATGTGCAAGTAGGAGGTAATGTCAAGCAACTTAATATCCTGAAATGTGATTACAGCAAACAAATGATGGCATCCGATAAAAGCTAATGAAATGTCAGGGCCAAAATTAAATCTATGCAGGTGGTTATTTAACATGAATAATTAACAGTTAGGGTGACAGGTGCGAAATAGCAGAGTGTGATAACAAATCCATAGGAAACGCTGTGGCAGAATGTAGTTCACTCGTGGGAAGAAATGAGAGCGAGGCCTGCACCTCGGCGCCTTGCAGTGAGATCCTGCTAATTTTTAATTTTTCGGTTGAGAACAGCTTAAATGAGAAACGCATCGGTTCATATTCCGGGAAGGCGATTGATGAAAGTGGAGCCACGGATTCCCCCGGTGCCCGCGTACTGACGGCCAGAGCAGAGGACCTACAGCAAACCCGGCGAAGTCTTCGAAATCACACACCAATCAAACAACTGCCTAGCCCTGCTGATCGCCATACACCAATTAACCAAATTAAATTCAGAAAATGCAGAACTGTCTGGCTCACTAACTGACTATCTTTTTCCGCTTGGCTTTATGCCATCTCTGGATTGCACACAGAGATACTACGGGCTGACTGACAGGCATATTTAATGGGCCATTGACATGCTAGCTAGCTGATTAATTTGTGCAGAGTGGAAAATTCTGCTAATTACCAAGCTCTGCTTCCACCAGTAAATGCTTTTGTATAATAATCCGATTATGGGAGCTTTTTATCACGCCACTATGCCATAAATGCACACACACTGACCAGATATACAGAGTGCTCCAAATTCAGCCAAATATTCAATTATGTGGGCTGTAATTGTTTTGACATTTCCAAGCTTGTATTTAAGTTTCTCTCTGACCTACAGCAAAAAAAATACAGAAGATAGAGGTGACAAAGTTAATGCACAGGATGCTGCTGGTACAGTGTTATTTTGGGAGAGCACAAAAAGAACATTCAAATAATAAATTTGCTGTTTTCCTATGATTTTATTTATTCTCAGACCTGTACACTCTATTAGTGAACGAAAAAGAGACAAAAGTGTGGGTGTCGTGATGGCTGACAGTCTCTAATCAGTTGGGACTGAACAGTACCATACACAGCGTGATTAGGACTCAGAGCACATCCTAAGTGTATTTTTCATTACAAAAAACAACCAGCATTTCTTCTCTTTTCGGCAGAGTGACCGTCTCTCCCTCCCTCTCCCACTATCTGTGTCGTGCGTCAGCAGTCGGCCTCATCTCTCCAAACAGCAGCGGGATTAGACAGTAATGTTGCCATGCAGGGCTGGAGCCAGAGTTTGCCCCTCTTAATAGCTGCAGTGAGATTAAGGGAGGTAGACAGAGCAGAGACAGCTCATAAAGACGCAGGCTGATCTAAGACTGGCGCGGGGAGGAGGAGGAGGAGCAGGAGGAGGAGGAGAGCTGGGGTCTGGCCAAAGTGCAGGGATACCCCGTCCCATAAGTCTGCCTGACAGGAGCCACTGTCGCTGGGGCAATTCTTCAAAGCACCAGAGTACTTGAGGGTTATAAAGATCATGCTTCCCTCTTGGCCAGAGGTCAGGAGATGCATCAAGTCGTCTAATAGGTGCTCATATGGATTCTGGAGAAAACAGTGCAATGCTTCCCCCTCGGTTCTATTCTTGTCAAGGTAGAAAAGCCTCTGAAACAGCATTTAGGACACTAAAACTCTCCACTGGAGCCAAAATCGTTTCAGGTGGGCTGGGATGATAGGATAACCAGTCCATGTATGTTCCTGGGTGTATGCATGTGAGCTGGACTCAGCTTAGGTTGATGATATAGCCTGCCGTCATTGGCAGAGATCCTGACCGAAATCATTTCAGTAATGTAAACAGAAAGCCATCTGCTCCGAGAGACATTTGCTATTTTTTTTTATTCTATGCTGCAATTGCACCACTGATCAAAGCTTGAAAGAGATGCTTTCACTCAGACTATTGCATCGTTTGAGTCAAGCACCGGCAACGGCATTGAAGGAGTAACTCATTTAGACTTGGGCTCATTTAAGTGTGATTTCCTATTATGCGAACCAATACCTGCATCAATTGAAAATGCTTGGGTTACACATTTCTTGTTTAAATCTTGGGAATAGATGTGTTTCTTAGAATTATACTTAAAGAGGCTGCCAATAGTTGTAATCCAATGCAGTGAACGGCTCCTATTGAACGAAGAAAAATGAACCAAGGAGTTTCTCTGACAGAGGCTGTGATTTTGACATAATACTCCTGAAAACAGAGATATGTTCGTGCGGTGAGATCGATGGAGCTTTGCCTCCAGGCAGTGCCCACTCTGCCTGGATGGCTTGAATGATTTTTGCCATCACAACCCTCGCAGGATCAATAATCACACTTTCTGCCTCGCTCATCATCGCAGTGGCGGTTGAGATAAATTCGTACTCTTGATTATCAAGTAAGCTGTTTTGTCCGCCCCTGGGTCGAGCTCATCTTAATTGAAGACTGGGAGGCGAGTTGATAGTGAGTTTTGAAAATGCCCTGTTGGGTATCATGGTGGCTCGGTTGGCTGATAGCGTGTGAGCGTAATGTCTCAGGGTCAAATCCAGCTGGGCTCCTTTGTCACATCATCCCTCTCTGTCTCTACTGTCAAAGGCAAAGGCAAAAGAACTGAAACTGAAATGAATTGAACTACAGTTATCAGATTCATTTAAAGTAGACTAATTTAGTATGGATATTTAGCAAAATAAATCAGATTGCAAACTTGTGGGTGCATAAAATTTTGGGTGCATAAAATAAGAATGGGTACTTACACCCTGCTTGCTCCCCCTTTTCCGCAAATGGTCTTGATTGGGGTTTACTGGAATAAAAACAAACAAAACAAAAAAAAATCTTCTAATCTAATCTCAAATTCTAAACCTTATCTTTTGCCATCAACTGATGCTCCAGTCAGACCTGCACATGTGATGACTAACAGGTATAGGGAGGAGCCCTGCTTAAAGCGAGCAGCCATGATTGGTTGTCACCTAGTAGCCCTAAGTGGTGAACTGAGTCAGACCAGGGTGAGGTTTTCAAAAGGAGTAATACATAACCTAGTGGAATAATTTTGTGGAACTTCCCAGCTTCAACTAATATGGCTGCATGTAAGTTTTTGAAGATAAACAAGAAAAAAGGGCGGTTGTGGGGGCCCCAAAAATTGATTTTCGCATGGGGCCCAGAAATTTGTAGAACGCCCCTGGCAATTAATACAGTACTTATACAGTTCATGTAAGTGTAGAGTACAGGGCAAAACCTGCAGACAACTATTTCTTTCTTTCCAAACAAAACACCCTTAAATAATCCATAAAGCCAACTAAAAACAGCCCACTGACTGCTAGAAGGATATCCAAGGGCCTTGTGATTCTTCAGATAAAGCCCATTGTTCGGTGTCATTGCTAAAATGCCACTGTCCTTCTCCTCTCTTCTTGCTAAAGGAGATCAATGTGAGAGCTTAACAGAGCAAATTTCAGTCCGGGGGAAAACGAAAATCTTCGCAGCCGATTCAAATCTCTTTGCAAAGCCCAATTCTCCTGGCTAGCCGTGGCTTTTCCTCCCAGGGAGCTGCTGCAAATTCCCAGTCTAAAGCCATGAGTCAAGCTACAACAACTCCCTGATCACTGCAACATGAGACCTTGGGAGTCACAGCTGATTCGATTGATCCCCTTAGGGAAAGTGAATCCTGACTCACCGGAGCCCAGCGGGGCAGTGATTCCTGATTAATAAGTCTGCAGGACGGGCAGCAGCCTGTCTGATTTACCGCCACATAAATGTATGTAGAATTATCCCTGACTCACTGCTCTAAGGAAACATATCAGCAATGTCTAGCTCACTTATATCTCACTGTAAAGAGACACAGAGAGGGAGCAGAGGAAATGAGCTTCTTTCCCTCATCTTCTTGCACTCAATTTTCCTCTCCATTCTTTCCAGTCCTCTGTCTTTCTATCCCCTTCTCGATGCAAGTATCTCTCTCTCACTGTCTCTCTCTCTCTCTCTCTGTATGTGTGTGTGTGTGCGTGTCAGATGATCTGCTGTGAAGTGAAAGAGAGGGAGGGACTGCGACAAATTCTAATTCAGCCCCTGCAGCAGCAGTTCACTCCAATCGATCTTTTATCCCTGGCCTGCCTTATCTGTTGGATCACTTGTCTGAAGAAAAAAACGAAGGAGCCTTAGCAACAGAGGATGATTAAGAGATTGTAAGACCAAAGGAGATAAAATAGAAGGTTTATGTTATCAGGGGGGAAAAGGTCTTGTTAGGGGAGTCAAAAAAAAAAACTGTTGATGTTCCACAAAGTGGATAACATATTCAGTGCACCTGTGAGTTTGTCTCTGAAAGGTGCATTTGTCCGTCAGTGCAGAAAATCTGAAGCATTTTCAGTCAGTTTACTATCAGTTACATCAGATTTTTTTTATTACAAGCTCAAAAACATTTGATGAGGTTTATTATACATCAGCGATTTTAACAAACCATTTAGTCTTATATTTAATCTTAAAGGCACAGTTCACCCAAAAGATTTTGTCATTATCTCCTCTGCGTGGTGCCAGCTGAAACGCAGGTGTCGTGCTGCACAAGCCGCGAGTAATTTTGTTGTCATTTTTTTTTTTTTGGAAAATTGTTTTGGAAAAAGCTGCCACAGAGCTGCGCTAGCTCCAGGTTCCAGACATCTGTGCTTCAACCGGCATTGCGGTAAGTAGATAATGACAAAGTTTTCATATTTGGGTGAAATCTTCCTTAATTATTTTTAATTAAAACAAGTTAAAAATCCCAAAAGGATGAGATAATTGCACTTGTTTCCAATACAGTTTCACTTGTTTTCTAGTAACAAATGTCTAGGCAGAATGAGGTAGATCACATTTCATTCAAGCAAATTCTTAAAGCAAGTCGCTTTGCATCACAGACAAGCGATATTATCTCATCTCACTGGCAGGTTTTTTTTTCTTTTTCTTTTTTTGGCACGAGGGACTGGTTTAGGCAAGGGATCAGGACATGGTGCTCATTGTTGTACAGCGGTATCAACCTGATTCCACCACACACACACTGACACACACCTCAGTTAATCTTTTCCTCTGACAGGCTTTGGGGGCGAGGCAGCGTCCCAGAGACATGCAGGCAGTAGATTGTCCAGCCGTGACCTCTCAGCTCTGCCTGCCTCACCCCGCTGATGTGAGGAGGGATGACAGCCTGGCCCAGTGCAGGGCCACAGCGAGGCCACAGGGGCATTCTGGGAAGGGACCAACCTCTTTTTGAGTGCTCCAGTCAACCGGCATGCTGGGAAAATGGGCTTCGCAGCCAAGCTCTTTACATCCCTCTGAATAAAGATGTCTCGGAAAGACCTCACATCAAGACGAACTCACTGGAATTTGTAACTAATACAGTATTACACTGTCACAAACAAGAGCAATTTGAATACATAATACAGCCCATAGGGAGTAAACATTTGAAAAATAAACAGGGCACTTATCTGTGCAATTCCGCTTGAAAGGATTAAATGATGTATGAGGAGAATAATAAATACCTTCTCTAAATGTGCTCAAAGATCTGCAAAAAGCCAAACACAGTGTTGCAAAAAAAAAGGCACGCTTCTTCCACCAGCGCAAGTCTCTTTCATGACTTTGACCGCTGACCCTCAAAAGGCAGCCGTCCAACAATATCCAGCTGATTAAGTCTGCCTGCTCTGCAGCCAAATAGCCTGTGTAATCCTGATATGGGGAATCTCTCAATGAACTCCTGGTGGCCAACCTATATTTGTC
The DNA here is from genome assembly GCA_900302615.1 of Holocentrus rufus. Taxonomy (NCBI): domain Eukaryota; kingdom Metazoa; phylum Chordata; class Actinopteri; order Holocentriformes; family Holocentridae; genus Holocentrus; species Holocentrus rufus. Next base: position 19,209 of record OMLF01011387.1, read on the forward strand.
CTTCACGCAAAGTATGACACTTAAGAGCGGGGCACCGGCTTATACATCTTCATGGCAACAGCTCTGAATTATTCAGCGAGCGAGCTTCCGAGACCATGATGCTTCAAAAATGCGGTGCCGAATTTTGGCTCCCTCCATTGCACCCTGACATGTTATGTAACTTTGTTTACAAGTGCAAAGCATTGTGGGCCGTGAGCTGCAGTGCTGCACAGCGAGAGAAAACCCCGGTGACTTGAGACTTGCTGTGCAATTTAGGTCAACAGGTGGGGAGATAATAAACATTGTTGCACAGTACAGCGATTCCTGATCAAAAGAGAACGCGGGATATTCATTAGCAGGGATTCATTTTTGGGTTTGGGGATGCCTGCCTGAAAAAAATGATAAGGAGTCTACATAAATATTAGAAAAACAGCGCAGAACATTCAACTGAATAAAGTGTATTCAGCCTCAACACATATATATTTTTTTCATTGTATCATTTATACCAGTTCTACTCCCTGTGTGCTGGCGTTCATTTATACAAGGGACTCTTTAAAAGCAACTGCAGCCAAGATCCATCCAGTTAAATCATATTCAGGCTAAATGGAATTGAGGGGCTGGTTGAATCCTTTGACTAGAACTCTGCCTCTGACTAACTGACCTGAGTCAGACACACTCCATTAGCTAATTATATCCCTTTAAATGACAAATGCAGAAGTCAGAGGGCAGCCTCCACATGAATTATAAAAGGCAGCTAAGATTTTAGCATAAAGTTATAGGGGAAGTCTTTAACAAGCCATATTGAAAGTGGGACGGGGAAGACAGAGGGAGACGGGGGAGAGGTTTCCCCCCTGCACTGGGAAATCAATCCTATAGCTATCTGAATGCGATTAAGTGGGAAGACTTGGGAGTAAATGGGAATAATGAGCGGTTAGTGAAACGGGGGGGAGCGCACCTCAATCCCCTAATGTCGTCTTTCATCTGGGTGAACTTTGACCTTCTCCCATTCCTGTAGGTTCAAATGATAAATCGCTTTCACTGGAACATTACACGGTACAACAGCTGCAGCATTTCAGCCATGACTCCAATCGTGCAAGGTCACGGGGAGCCCCGCTATCAGTGGTTTAAATACCAGCACACCTGGGATACAGGTGCTGCAGCAACAGCTCGAGCACTATGCAAGAAAAATGGGAGCGCAGGCAAAACCATGCATCTTCATTTTTGGAGCTTTGTTTTTTGTTTTTTTTTTCAACTGAGCTTTTTCTATGCTCTGCATCTAAGTGTCCAAATGTATTCCTCCTCCGCTTACTAGATGTTTATTTTAAAGATACAGTAATCCCTCACTTCTTTATCAGACGCCTACTCAAAGCTGCAAACAAAATTCATTAAATTTGCCCAAACAAGTCAAATTGAAATGTATGGAGTGTTTGAGAGAGAGAGAAAAAATATACACGCTGCCACCTTTGTGACAGTGAGAATAAATTTCAACCGGGATGTTTGACATCATTTGTTATTTGGACTCACTGTAGGATTGAGGCTGCGCTTTTGCTCGGTCGTATTATATCTCTGGTTAATGCAGTTGACGTCGGGCGTCCTCAGTCTATCTTAATGAGATTTTAAGTGGTAGGTAGAGACATAGTGTGAAATTGGTGGTTTATTTATGGTCGCAAAAACTGTTCTTTACAGCAAGTTAAGTATGATTTATCTTTCTCCCACAACTATACATCACGGTGCAGCTGGTGGACCCCACTGCCATTTCCCTCCATATTTCCCCATTGCATATAGCTATAGGACTGTGGTGGTTTTAAGGTTATCTGGAGCCCTCCTTGAAACAGTTTGTTGGCTAATATAAAGAAAACTGTTGGAAACGCCCTCGCTACAGTCTAGAGATTAACCAAGCGCTGTGAGATATTTCCGCTCTTAGTTATTATTTAACACATGCAAATGGGTGTGGGTGGGAGACAAATGATCTTTAACTTATTCCGGTTGTATTCATTCACAAACATTCCGGCAAGTAATTTTTATTAGTTAAGGCTCGCCTTGAGGCAGAACCGCATTGTCAGTTGTGCCCTCCTCCTCCTCAGCCGGTCAAGTTCCCGCCCCAACGCTTGTCACTCAGCCTGACGAGCTGTCATCCAGGCTGAGATTGAGGTAAACGAACTGTAAACCCTCCATAGGGGTCAGAGAAACAGATGGTGAATGCAGCCATGAAATAAGCTATGGTGATGTGCATCGTGTTTTTGAACATTTAGCTCTGCTGCTCTTTCTTTTTCTCGCTGCTCTAATCCATTGTTCTTGTTTTCATTACGGAGCGCCTTGTGGATGTTAGCCTGACCTTGGTCAGGCTAACACTGCTAGCCATGCCCACAGCAGATGATTTACACCCTAGAACTTCAATAATGTAACTGAAAAGCCAATTTCAGGCACATTTCAGGGGTTTAGGCATAAAAACACAACAGACTGTAAATGCACATCTCTAATGTATTTACTGTAATTTTAATGTCAAAGATTCTGCATATTGTAGCTTCAAGATATTTTTTTCGCCCATAGGTTAACAAAATGCAAAATACAGCCATTCTCTCTCCACTCTCAAAACATCACTCTGAGCAAGCCTGAACTCTGGGTCATTCAAAAACAACAAACATGAGTCATTATGCCGCATCTTGGCCACAGTGCGCGGATGTCTCATCACACAGGTGCGTGATGGGGGAGTTCAAAATTGTGGATTTGTGCCTCTCCCTGTTCGTTTTCTATTAAGAGCGTTCTACTATCAATGGCGGCAGGGTAATTGCATTGTGATAGAGAGAGCCTACAGCTATGATGAAGGCCCCTGTTGGTGGATTTATAGTCACAGCATGCCAATTTCAGCTGACTGATGCATGCATGCCTCTGTCAGGATATGATGCCCCTCAGTCTGAGCACAGAGGAGCTGCAGGATCAAAGCTTATAATCCCTCCGGGAAGACACATTATAGCAAAGACATGACACAACACCAAGATTCGCTCTGTAATGGCAGGCACGTAAACCGCTAAGGTGGGGGG
>OMLF01011387.1:22248-39380 GCA_900302615.1 Holocentrus rufus
GGGTTCCTACTTATAATCCTTTGTATCTGTACAGCTCACAAACTAGTGAATGTGGTGTTTCAAGCAGACTACTGATACCTGTGATGCTTCAAGACTGTAGCCAATTTGTGCAAGATGTGTACTCCAGTTTCTAGTAGGGGTGTAAATCACAAGTTTCACCATGATACGATATTATATTGATTCTTTGGAAAATGATGCAATATTTGCTGATATCACTGCCAGTCTGCCATGATGCGATTTCGATGCATGCCATGCAAATTTCAAAATAAAAGCGTATCTTAAAAATTATGATACAGATCGTTGTTTTCACTTTGCATTGATGTCGGATCGTTGAGCATTCAATTGATATATTGATCCAGATCGATGGATCATTGCACCCCAGCAACAAAAGCAATACGACCACTCATGCAATACACATTTGCTCGGCAGAGTATGATAAAAAATATATATATATATGCAGAAATACTATGTGTAGTTAACAAGCAAGGAAGGGCTCTCAAGAACAGCAAAAAGCACTGAGCACTGGACACAGATTTCATTCCAGCACAGTAAATAACCACAATATTGATGCCAAAAAAAGTTTGCATCAAAGCTGACCAACATAACGCTCGGAGCACTTAATGGATTGATAACTGAGAATTAAAATGCACGGCCAGCTGTTCCCCACTAACGCCAGCCGCCATCATTTTCTTGAAATGCGCTCCCATGATTGCAGGCGCCGTCGTCAACCCGCTGATTTAGAGCACCCAGGTGGTCCAGCTTTTGCTAAGAAGAACCAGTCATGCACTGTAAGCTGCTGGAAGTTCAAAGTTATCTTCAAAAATATCAGAGGAACTGATTTGTGTTTGCCATCTGATGCACAATGAATTCATTGAGGGTTAATATGCTGAAATATACTATGGGAGACAAGCACATAGTCTCTGTGACACATTTGATATGCACATATAACACAGGGGTGGAGATAAAAAGACAGTTTGAAACTAGGCAGATGTTTTATGAACAATGTAGAACAAAAAGTAAAAGATAGTGCATGCAGCATGAATTTCAAATCAGACCCCTCCTGAGAGTATCCCAGATAAAAAAAGAATGACCAACTAGCAGCAAAAACAAAACTTGTAATGACATATCAGAAAAAATTTATAAGACCAAAAGTCATGAAAAACAATAATCATCCAACAACACAAGCCTTGTAATGAGATGGCACACATATTGAATTGTTATGAAGACATAGCATGTGCAAAGGATTTACTCTTCGCATCCCCTCGCCTCTAACACAACATACCAACAACATAACGTTTTCACTTTGAACACTGCCAACTTCAGAGCAGTGAAGGAAAGCCAGTACATCTACTGGCTGCAGCACAGTTGGACGATGTACAGATTCCAATTTCACAACTTGTTAGGCTGGGGTAAATTGTTTTCATGGTTGGCAAGCGGCCTGAACTATTACACTGTGTGTAAAGAAGAGACAAGCACAATACAACATGCTAAGCCCGCTATCAGTGTAACACAAAGAGGCTTACCTGTAGTGGACGGCAGGGGGATCAGGCCCAGCACCATGGAAAGAAGAAGAGAGATAATTATGTTAGCTAGGATTATACATTTTAATCCAGCTGTGAATACAGAGAGGTGTCATATCATGCTTGGAATTCTGGATTTTTCTGGTAATCAGGAAGTGAAATAACACTTGAAAACATATTGGCACAGTCTGCAAATGTTAACATACCTTTTAAGGGTGTAACACTAAATCATTCAAGTACATTTGCTCAGTTAGCTCCATTATCGTTCCAAGAAGATGGCACATAAATGACCTAGAAGTAATTATCTATTCACTGATATCATTAGCATTAAGATCTGGGGCGTGTGTGTGTCAGTTTTCTATTTAAGACTCCCCCGAGGAAACAATAATTTTTCATAATCTGAACAAAGAAACGCCACACCATGTCAATGAATTATTACACTTTTCCAATTCCAGATACAGTGATTTTTAATATCATGTCTGATATGCATGGAGGAGAATCCCGAGAGGTCCCAGTGACACTAGAATCCATTTTCAGTGAACGCTGTGTTCCTGTTAGGTTGCTGCCTAGGCTGGCAGGGCAAATGGCTGTCATGGTGCACGGTGAGAAACGTCAATCTTAACAAGTCATTTGGTCTCATATTTTAGTCCTGAAGTCTTATATTTCACTATATTTGACCAATGGAGTGAGATATGTCTACTTGTTTCCAATGCAGTTTCAAGGATTTTTCTGGAGGCAATATCTTGAAACAAGGCAAAAACAAAAGTTGAGAAAATTACACCTAACTTCAGAAACTGCCTTGCACAAGATGATTTGCATTGGAAGCAAGTTTAATTATTTCACCTCCATTCATTTGGCAACTTTGTTTTTTCTGAGGAAAATAACACTTTAAGACTCACCAATGGATTAAATGATAGACATTTTTGTAGTGTACGAGCATGTCAAATCTACATCTCATTCTCTCTAATAAACTTGACATATCAAATGTTGTGGACAACAAATTCTCCAGAATGTTTTACTATGTAGTAAGGAAGTCACAAGAACCACCACAATGATGCCAAATTTCAAGAAACCTAATAGTACTAGTTTTTTTACAGTATTGTAGCACCAACTGGTGCTGCATTCCCGAGTAACTGACCAAGCCCCGCTCGGCCAGGCACACTGGTAGACTGACCAAGCGCACCTTCCTACAAACACCAGAGCATGACAGCACACAGCAAAACAGCAAAGATGGCGAGAGGCAGGCTCCTCCTGCTCCTCCAAATTTGGAATTAAGAATGTATAAAGATTTATTAGTCCGAGGCTAAATGCCTTTGATACACTTAATACTTGGAAGGCAGTGTTCTCCATATTTTTGTCTAATTTATTTTCACTTCTTACTGTATTTGCAATGCTGCGCAACGCAAAGTGGATTGATTTTATATGACTAATACTAAATAATGCTTTGTTAATATTTTTTATTTATTCTTCACAACTGTTATAAGAAAGCACAAATTTATACTGAAGTATACTGGATGTCTTTTTTTTTCCATGATATCAAAATTGGTATCGAGAATAATGGCTGTTTACTGGTATTGGCATCGACTACCAAAATTCTGGCATCTTGACTTCCTTACAATGTAATGCATTGGTTTGTGGGTAAAATGCATTACTGCCAGCCCTGAGATACACATGGCTGCATGGAAGAAGCAGCACAGAAGGCAATATGTAACCCACTATCCACTAAGAAAAAAAGCAAGCCTGCCTGTCAATCAAATGGCCATATGATGTGGGGGGAAAGTGTGATAGGGGAACAAACATGCAAGGTTCATTAACATTCCTTATACTGACACCTTGGGAGATAAGCCATTATGCTAAGTAATGGAAGGGGTAGAAAAAAAAGCGGAAACACCACATGAAAATGACTTTAACTTTGAAATAACTAGGTTCTAACTATAAAGGTAGCTACACAGGTTGAATGCCAATTTGCAGTACATGTCAGCTTTAAAAGAGGTCAGTCAAGGACAATATCCAGTTCTACAGCAGGTTTTCAAAGCAACATGAGGCAACTAACAGAGTATCAAAGGCGCAAAATAATTGGTGCTTAAAATTGCGCCGGTGCACTGGTCACAAAAGCTGCAAAGTTCTTTAATGTGGTAAAGAAACCACAGCATAAGCATATACCATATACACCAAATACAGACAGTGGTTCCAAGTTAAAGCTCATCTCAATAACAGGAAATATTTAACAGGATAGTTTCTGAACACAGTCTCAAATTATTAACATGGACTCGGCTTGTATCCAAGGTCAGTGCACAAAGACTCATATGTTGATATAAAGTGAACAAAAGCTGGAGCCTTAAGCAGTGAGAAACAGTAATCTGGCCTAATGAGTCTTTAAGCCTTTTTTCAATATATTTGTAGAAAGGCAAAGAAAGCCTTCAATGTTATGGGACCAGGAGCACCTTAGGCCACACTGCTCATTTATGATGTGCCCATGTTCCAAAATGAAAACACATTCAACAGTAGTTTCATGAAGTCCAAGATGAGGTCAAACCAATAGCCCCAATGAGCAGATCTAAAAACCAGAAAGCCTTTAAGGAAAGCAGATTTCTTCTCTCAAATAATTGGAGGCTTTTCTTGAAGAAATGTCTATCTGATCCAAAGGGGACTGAAGTTTCTCTGAAGGCAAAGGGTGGCCTTATCTATGACCCTACTTGATATTCATTCATAAATGTACATCACATGTACATTTAAATGACTTAACTGCTTGACATTTCTAAATAGCATATCTGAGAAGGCTTCTATATTAACTGCAAATCTGTTTATCTAGACGCAGTGATATTTAAACAGCTAAAATAAAGCTGAATGTTTGACCCTCAGGTGAACAACAATCCCAAACAAAAGGCCCAAAGAGATGTTTACCAGCTCCCCTCTGTAATATTCACCAGCCCTGAATTTTAATACGCAAATTGACCGAAAAGGAGAGAGCGCACATTGCTTAGGCATGCAAAAACCAGGCATGTCAGATCGTCCATGTCAGGCCCAGAATTTCCTTGTGCGTGATTGCCAATATGAACAGACGTTAACCTGGATGTCAGACTGTCAGAGCGAAGCACGCAGAAAATCTCTCCCGCTATGTTCCTACGTCCAATTATCTCCCAGAAAAAAAATGACATTTACTTCCTCCCTACAGATATCGAGTACCCAAGGAGACAGGCCTGCAAGGAGACCTGAATACTGAGTACAAATGAAAACAGCGAGTTAGCATCTTAATAAATCGGGGAAGGTCATAGATTCGCTTTGTACAAAGTGCGGTTTAGGAGGTCAGGTGAAGACTTGGCCTGGCTTAAAACTAAGCCTGGGGAACAAAGCTTCTAATGAACCACAGGGAACAGGCTGGAAGGAGCTGTGCCCTTCTCAGGGACACAAAGAAGACTGGATGTCATGTTCTCCTGTCTGTACAGTAAAAGTGTCTCTTTGATACTTTTGAGTCCCAGTCCAGACTTCATCTAAGTGAAAGCATAGATAGATAATACTTTTGAAACAGTCAAAGCTGGGCATTTAAAAGGCAGGTCTAGCTCAGGTCTAGCAATGTTTGGGTTATTGTATATTCAGGTTCAGGTGTGGGAAGATTTCTTGATGAAATTAAGAAAGAGGTATTTTGTGCTCATTCAGTGTAACTTGAATGCTTTTAAAATCAACCATCCCCTGAAAATACACAATAATACAAAACAAATTAAAGTCACAGCAATATAGAGCTTGCTGTGTAAGTACTCTATCACTACCATAAACCTTGGAAATTTGAATTTAACTCTCATTTAGTCTTTAAGAACAGCTTAAAGATGACAGGATATGAGTCTACAATAAGGAGACACTGAGAGGGGCTGAGGTGGATCTGGCACCAGGTAGGGACGCCCTCCAGCCACCTCCTTTAGGCATGACCGAACCAGTGGGGAAGACCTCGAGACACGCTGGAGGGACAACATCTCCCAGCAGGCCCGGGGGCACCTGAGGATCTCCAGGGGCAGGTGGAGAAAAAGATGTGGAAAAAAAAATGATGACTGTACAACTTTGTTTCTGTTGTTGGCCCTGCGACCTCAAGTGATTGGTGGCCACTTGAGTAAAGTGGGGAGAAAACAGATGAATGGAAGGCCTTCAATTTTGGTGAAGGCTCAAGAAAAATAGAAAAATAATCTAAATCCATAGCCCAGCATAGCCCTGATAGTGTAATCAACTTGAAGAATAATACCAAGGATGTCTGTGCAGTGTTCTGGCAGCTCATCTGGACAAAGTGTCTATCATGTAACTAATTGGGTATGAATATGGCCTTTGCTGCATGTCTTCCTCTCTGTTTCCCAATCTGCCTTTCTCTATACTCTGGCTGTCCAATTAAGTCACAAAATTCTAAACAATAACCTAAACTCATAATTCATGATCAGCTGCAGTCTATTTGGTTCTGTGAACCCAATGCAAGCACTCCATCCCCTTTACAGTGGGATTTTTTGCATTATTGGGACCAATGGACCAAGTGCCTGACGATACCAACCAACTGACAGAGTGACTTACACAAGCTGATGGTCGATTCTAAAAAAAATTCTATGTTTATGTTGAGCGAATGTGGCAGATTTCTCCCAGCTGTGTAAATACCTTTAGGCTACCTCCACTCTTCAGCCCGGTATTGTCTGGAACTGTAACAAAGGAGAGAGCTTTCTCTTTGAATTAGGTCATTGATATGATGTGGATATGAAACAAGCAGAATATTGATCTTAATGCATCCCATGTTTCTGCTCAACAGCTTTGGTGGTGAGAAGAACAAGTGTGAGGAAGCTGCCTTGTTTGCTCACTCTCCACATTCTCTTTGATGGAAATGCAGCGGAGCACTGACATCCAGTTTGAAAGGATAGAGTTGGATTTATGCTTCTGCTGGAAGACATCAACAACAGTTGAAGTCTACCTGAGTCCTCCTGGTCTCGCCTACCCATGATGCTTTGCCATGGCAGTCAGTATTTCCCCCCTTTTTCCCCTTTTGCAACCTATCTTTATGGTATACCATAATGTAGGCTATAAACAATGAGATGCATGATTAAATTTTATGCTAGTTGAGGATGCACTGAATGTAATAATTAAAATGAATATGAATAATATCTGTTGCAAACATCTACGGTACAAAATACCTGGAATATCAAGCCATGCCAAGTAAAAATATTTCCTTTATAAGAGGCTATTGGGAGCATTACAGGCACATGCAGCCTGAGGTTAGCGTACTGTAGTTGAGGCTACTATAATTGAGCTTAATAGCTGGAGTTCATAAATTACAAAGGGTTGCTGCCCTCAGTGTGTGGCTGCCTGCAGCATGGATGCTGGATGCTAAAATTCCCGTCTTTTGAACCAGACTCACACTCGATGGAGTCCTTACTGTGAGTTAGTTGTTTGAGTTGGATAGCACAGAGTCCAGAGAAAGGCCAAACAAATAAAAAGTAAAAGTTTCAAAGCAAGAAGCTCCAGGCTTATCGTGTTTCTCTTGCCAAGTTTTATTTATTTTTTATTACAACAAATGCCTCTGCCCATCACCAGGACCCTACATCCCTTCTCGTGCATGTGCACCATACTGCTCTGACCACCTGCGCATACACCATCAATTTTTTTAGGTACTCAGAAGGATGCATTAAGGCTTTTATTCCATATGCAAATCACAGAATGCAGTTATTAGATTGTGCACAGCCCCGTAAAGGAAATACAGTGTGCACTCATACACCAGGCAGTACGGTAAAAATCACACAAGCATTAACCGACTTGACACTGGTGCCCTGCGCATTCTCATTCACGGCGCTTGTTAGATTATACCCACGGCTGAACAGAACAATCTAAAATAGCATCTCCTGTTTATTGTATCCTCCAGTCTGCATTTGTTATTAACATGTGTGATCCCAAACACAATCAGCTCTCACAGTGGTCATGATGCCTCTGTAGTCAGCGCAAAAGCAGATCGTTGCAGCTGCGGTGGGCTCGTGCCAGCTCTGCCTGTTGCCCAAAGGTAGTAATGTAACAATCACTCACATGGGACATTGATCATGGACGGCCTGCGCGTTAACACTTGTTGGATCAATGATGCAGTTCAGAAGAATGCTCGAGGGGAGGACCGTAAGCAGCTGACTACCAGCATTTCACACAGACGATACCATCTACTCACTGAGTCTCCATTTCAATTTAGTCAAAGCATTATAGTGCTATGATATAAATGGAATACGGAAAAAAAGAAGATCTCAGAGGTCATCTTACATGGTAACCGGTCAGTTTTTTCTCTTTGAACTGATTCCGGACTAGCCAGGTTTCAAGGGCAGAGCTTTTAAACAGGCAATCGCTGCCTTTGTTTGCTTGACACCAGATCACATAAGATATTGACCTTAATTCACTGTAATACACACGCCATTCGCAAGCGGTAAAAATCAATCAACTCTCCATGGTGAGGAGGAGCAGCAGAGAGCAATTACGGAAAGGAGAGGAAGAGAGAGAAAGTTATTCATTAAGAAAAATAGTGAGATGAAGTCATGCAAAAGAAAAAGAAAAATACAGCTTGTGAAACAGGACAGGAGGTTAAGAGCGGGAAGAAGGTTGGTCAAGAAATGCACAGCTGGCAGTGTGATAAAGCTGTTCAAATCCCTGGTGACCTCTGCCTCCAAAGCCCTTCAGCAGGAAGAGAACATCTCTACCCTGACAGTCAATGTCTAACAAACGGTGCTTTTCCTTCACCAGCCAAAGCCGCTCGAAATCTCCAAAAGCACCCTTGTCCAATTTGAACGATTCCGCCTCGAAAGCATCCCTGCACCCCACCATGGTAGTCTGGTTTCATTAACTGGTTCCAAGGGGAAAAACTGCGGCATGTTGTACGTGTTGCTGTCAGCGTCCCTGAGTGGCTACACCCACCTCCAACGAGGCTGTCCACAACGCTGAAGCAGGGAAGCATGCAAAATGCATCAGCGCTGACCCCGCTCACCTAGACATGCAGGTCTTCCAGGATCTATCCTCGGGAAAATTGAAGTGGCTCATTCAGACCAGCACCACCCACCATCTCAGCATTATCTCCCCTGAGGGGGCCCGCCTGCTCAGCCAGCCATCCTCAGATGTGAGAAAAGGCCATGGAGCCGACCCCGATGAACGCCTTGCACTGTTTATTCCTGTGTTATATATAATATGAGAGATCCTGTAATAATAATTATAACTTTATTTGTATGGCACTTTTCAAAACTTTACAAAGTGCTTAACAATAATACTGCAATAGCAATCATAAAATGTACAGTTTGAACTGTAAAATAAGGTGTAAATATGTAAAATGTACAATAATTTTCCTGAATTGGAAAAAGCAAGACTGTGCTAATGTTTTGGAATTACTTCAGTTAAACCAAAGAAGGTCAAATAATTAGGAAGACTGCTCACTTTCATTCTTAACCATTGGGGAAAGCATAATGGCTTGCAACATTTTCAGCCAATCCCAGCAAATCTTTGACGCCAGCGGAATTCTTTACCACCTTTCAGCAGCTGTCACTGACATTTGGCGACCTTGTCAAAGCAAATGCGGTGCCGTCAACTAATCCCAACCGCTGCGAATTCTCACCACTGTCACTCAGCTCATATAAAAAGCTGCTTTTGTTGTACGTGCACTATAGCAAAAATGAATAACGTCAATGTCAAACATGTAGTAGATGAGTGGAAAGGTAGGCAAGGTATTTAAAGTCACAATGAAACAGCATTTTGAGAGCATCTTACTTCCTTAATTTGATGTATTTCCTGTCAAAATGCAATGTTGGGGCGGGGCTTAACATGGAGAGGTATCTTTCAATGTTTTTTTTTTTCCTCATGACATCACCACTGAAAATGCTAGGTTTGTCAGGCAGAAGAATTGATGGGATTTTGATAGAAAAATCAAAAAAAAAATCTAACTTTAGCAAATTCTTTTGAATTTACCATCACATAGTGGAATATTCTGGCATGGAACATTAGCTGTCAAGGTGAAAAAATAATTTCACTGTGACTTTAACAAACTATCTCAATGAAAATGATGGAGAATGGTCATTCAGTTCATTCATTCCATTCAAACGGAGCAGCCTTTGGTTCCAGTGAGACTGGAAGAAGGAGGCGTGGCTTCAGGCGTTATGTGTTTTAGACCAAAGGGCACAGGCTTCCTTTATAGAATGGCTTTGGTTAAAATTCAGTTGGCTCTGCCCCCTTAGGCTTGATTCAACCAATCACATTATTTCTACCTTGGGAGCGGCTCTGCCTCTGGCAAACATCTGTATAATTTAAACTCCAACCTGCCGAATAGAATAGAGGCATAACTTTTAGAAACACATGGCTGTTAAATGTCACTCAGAATTGCACCACGTCGTGAGTCCTTCACCTAGACATTCCTCTGATTCATGGACAACACAATTAATATTCATGAAATGGTCATAAATAGAGACTTGATACTAAGTGTTCCCTGGATGGGCTACAGTAGCCTGTTAATTACCAGTAATTCATCATTGTTGCGACTCACTTGATTATGATGACTGAGCTGGTATGATAGGGCGAGTGCTCGATCTGCGTCTGGAACAAGTGTGGATACGGCACCGGCGATATCTGTTCTGCAACATTAATCACAAAATCTACAAGGTTGTTTTTAAGCCAGCATGAGGCTGTGTTGGGGGGGAAATCAATTTTGCGTTACACTGTGTTTGGATGTGAGCCCAGCCAAAGTTCCTATGTTCAAGTTTAATTGCATGATGTAATGGCAAGCGATGAGAAGTGCAGCGTGTGGGGAAGGCAGGGGGTTAGTGCACGCCTGTGTGTGTGTGTGTGTTTCTGTGTGTCTATACAGTGGAAAATGTGTTTTACATGCAGTAGAGGTAATATGGGGTTATACTGAGCTTAAATCCCCAATTTGACCACAGGGATTAAACCCGCCTCTGTCTGTTCATTGTGAATCTATTCCCTAAGGCTAAGCAACAGATAATTACCACAGATAACATACGATGCAATTTAGCTCAGAAATGATAAAACAAAGCTGTCAGTGCTCTTGTTAAAATGTGTTTTTGGAACTACTGTGTGTGCTGTTTAAAATGTACATCATTCTATACCAGCCTGCAATTTTTTAAATAATTATTTTGCTATTTGCAGCTGATATTTTCACATGATTTAGCATTTTAGATTTCCTGTAGGCAGGAAGTTGGAAAAGTTTTTATCCTTAATGTTTCTGCCCCCCCACAAATTTTCTTTATAAAGACCAATTCAGCTTAGATGAAAATGATGGTGGAAAAAGAGTATGTACTGTATATTCTCTCTGCCAGCTCTGCCACCTCATTGTGGTGCTGCAGTCTGGAAGTCTCTAGCAGGCACTGAGACTTACTGATGTCATCCGTGACCCGGGTCATCTCTAAACCCAGAGCAGAACTGTAATGGCCTCCTCCACAGGCGCTGCGCTGTGGCTAGCAGAACTGGCTGCGACTCAAATTAAGGAGCCATAACACACCCATAAATTTAAGGGGAATTTGCTGAGAACGGTGAGAAAAAGAGACAGAGAAGCAAGGGTCTGAGCAGAGTTGGATCTTGAAAACATTTCTGATAGCAACACATGCTTTCAGTGCCACTTTAGAGAGCTCCAAGGCCAAGATTCCTGCCATGCCTTCAATGCACTTTAATCATGATAAGATTCTTCCTTAAAAACAGCAAAGGGAAACGTCTAAAAACTAAATACTATGTAACTTTACTAAATGTAACCTCATAACCCCAACCGAGCATGACTACGCCCACGGTCAGTAATGAAGATAATGCTCCCTTAATGATGCTGAATCTTATCACTGATCCAGTCACCATGGCAACGTGATAAAATATAGCCCAAGCCAAACTCATTGCAAAAGACTATTAACAAAGTATTCTGTTTACAAGCGAAACACTACTCGCTCTGTCCCTTCAGACACAATGCAATGCAGACTCCGCCGGCCAAGCAATCGTTGCCGTTCCTACTCGGTGTCAGAATGATTTTTCCACTAAGGTTGGTATTGATTTGCCCCAAGAGCATGAGCAAACATAAAGTCCACAAACAACATGCCGCTGCACTAGAAGCCCCTAAGGCAATGTTGTCAATCACTGTGATTTGAGCCCATCAATTGTATACACACTGCTGCAATACAGTATTTACATTTGGCTGCCACTAAGCTAACACAACTGGCTAAAATGACAGTATGGGCCTGACATGCGTCTGTGCTGTCAAAGCATGTGACTGAAAGGAATATGAGAGCCGCTTCTGTAAAACCAGGAGGGAAACATGAGGAAGTGTTTCCACAGGTTGTGTGTGTTTGTTTGTGTGTAGCTCAGTGGTGACATGCTGCTTAGTCAGCTAACTTGACCTCTGCGTATGTGTCATGGTTGACCAATGACTTCCTGTCCCTACAGGACAGAACTGTTGAGGCTTACTTCCAGCCGGTAGATTTAAGGTCATGGCTTATTGATCTCCGAGGAGCGCAATTAGACGGGCAGAAGCTGCACTTTGTGGAACAGCAGGCTGGACACAAGTTCTGTGCGTGTATAAGGTGCATCACCCAGTGATACTGTGAGTCCAGCTCCTGATACTAGTTTCTTGTGTGGTCCTCCTAATATTCCTGACACTCTTTAGCCTGAAGAATCCAGTAAAAAAGCGATCGTAAAAAGCTGGAAAGTGCAAAATAATTTGGAACATTGAACAGCTTGCAATTTATCAAACCTAATTGCCCATTAATTTTATACCATTTCTAATAAAAGCAGCACATATCATGCTGCCATTGTTAGAGAAGGTGTTAATGTCAAGGTTTGCATTGTTTGAAACATGCTTTGCTTGAATAAACTCAACAGTCCCTGGCTTAATAAAAAGACAATCTTGTTAATCAATAATTCATTAAGTCTTCACTGTGCAATCTATTACTGTAGCAATATTGCCAAGTGATCCCACAGTGTTCAGGAGAGCATCATGACATCACCAGCTGTCTTTGAGCCTTTACATAGAGTTGCAAGGAGAAATAGAGCAGCACTTATCTTTACTTAAGTCTGTTACTGGGTTTTGATTAAGTTTCACTGTCTTTGAATGAGCACTGTCCCTATGTTTAAATGCTGTTTTGCTGTTAAACACCATAGACAGACTAAAATCTATATAACATTTTGGCCTAATAGGTCTTGACTTAATTAAACACCATCAGGAGCTGCAAAGTGTCCGCACATTGCACACTGATCCAGCATGCCATTGATAGTTAATGCCTGACCCCGTAGAAAATACTTCGTGACAGTGAAAAATATTGGTGTTGACAAGAGGGCCAGCCTCCATGATGCTAAGCACTCATTGCTGTGGTCTTTCTGCACTGCACGTCTCAGTAGGGATGGGCATAACAGATATTCTGAGAACCAGCTATATGCTGTCATTAACCGGTTGAAACCCATTTTTTTGTTTGTTTGTTTGTTTAGTTTTTTTGCGTAACAAGTGCCCTGCACCATCTGCCCATGATAGGCTATATTTTACTAGCCTTACAAGCCAGAATAAAACCAAGGCTAAAATTTTACCACATAGTTTACCAAAATTTCCAATGAGTTTATGAGCTGATATGTGTGAGAGAAAAAGCAGAACGGAACAGATATTATTCCTAAAAGGATTTTATTAAACATTTTCCTGAATCCAAATAAATACATATATGAAATAATATTTAAAAAAATGCTAATTAACCGTTTTGAAAATCCAGTGGAGATGGAGTTTGTGTTTCTGTAGGTGGCGCTCTTTTCTTTGTCTGTTCAGCCATGGCGGCTGTCATAGCCCATGCTAACAATCCAGTTCTTCTTCTGTTTATTCCAAACAACCCACTGCTGCTGCTGCTAGAAATGTAAAATGCCTCTCTTTCTGGGTTCCAGAGGAGTTTTCCTAAGAAAGACAGCAGGTTTCTGGAACAGCAAATGTAAAAGCTTTCATAAGCTGGCTGTAGTTTGAACCACTACTGTGTTATATCAGGCAGCGATAGAAGCAAAACAAAATTTATATGATAATGCCGTGCCTTATTTCTTTGAAGTAATAAAAGTTGGGGCCTTTGGAGAGCTTGCAGAGAGGGAAATGGGGTAAGCAGGCAATCAGGAAGGGGGAGGCGCCCCTGAGCTGTCACTTCCTTCCCACCTTCCATCTGTGCTCCCTTCCATCAGATCCAAGAAAAACTGAGAGATGAGGGATGGATACAGAGGATGAGATATGCCATAAGGGATGTATCCATTCTCAGTGATGAGATAAAATCCATCCCCAGCACCAAAGCGGGACAAAAATGCCTCACAGCCACACATAGTCTGAGGAAGAGCTTGAGTCGCCTTCCATCACACTCCTCTTGAATCTACCATGGTGGTATGGCTTTTAAACAGATAATTCTACAAATCGAGTTGCATTTAATAGTGTCATTTTTGACAAGAGTAAATACATTAAACAATATATTAGTCTGTCTTTGTATATGGGATCAAAAACATGCTCTTTGAAACATATGTAAAAACTGACTGAAGAGCATCACCAAGGCTGTTGTTAGCAGTTTGCCAGGTTAACTGCAGATATGTGCTAGATTTGACCTTTCTTTTTCAACATAATTGCTTTTCTTCTTTGTCATACTCGGTCCTTTGTGCAGGTAATAGTTTCATTATGGCAGAATCCATTCTGCAGCTCAGCAGGCACATTCAACAGGGTGCTTTTCCCCTCTCACCGCTCTATTTTTCATTCCAGCTAGCAGCCCTGCCTCTCCTCCTGCCTTTTTTCTTCTAATTCCTACCTTCCCTCTCTCAATATTTCCTTTTCATCTTCTGAGGCTTTTCCTCATCTCTGTAAAGAAAGAAGAAAAATTCTATTCCAGAATACGCCTACCCGTTAAGTATCCTTAATGAATCATATACCATCAATAGAGATGGTACTAGAATTGGCAAAGCACGTGGGAGTTTGCTGAAAAAGAGTAGGTTATTTGCTTGGTAACTACTACTCCCACAGGGACACACTTTGTTGTAATCACAAATGACACTGATCCACACGGGATTGAAATTACTGAGTCATTCCAATAAAAACTACTTTACCAGGCCTTCAATAGTAATCATAATGCCATCTGGACAGGGATGGTGATTTTCTCTGGCTACCAAAGTAAAATTCCAGCCGAAATTACCGGCTGCATTGTGTGAGATATCTCAGACGTCCTGGGGTAATTTTGACCCTGTTCAAATCATCGTCTAGTGTTTCATCCCATGAGGCAATTTACACACGCGGCATCTGGATTACAAGAGCTGTCTAAGTACTGGCGGAGTTCAGCAGCATCACTCTTTAGATTAGATCTGATGAAGCTGTAATTCTCCCCATGGGGAAATTAGCAGCAAAGGCAAGAGGATCCAACATGGAGAAAGACAAACAGAGTATAGGCACACAAACAGAATGTAAAATGAGCAATAAAAGTCAGAGATATACTTTTAAGCACAGTTTGGTGCCAAGAAACTTAGAAAATAGACAATATTGTAGAAAAGAGTGCAGCAGCTGCTGCATCTGATGTTACAGTGATATGGAGACACATGAGCAGAGTTTTGTCAGTTTTTTGAACCACAAACATGACTGGGTTTGCTCTAAAACATCTGATCACTTTTGAAATCCTACAGCAACCAGTGGTCTTCCACACCAAGTGTAAGGTCCACTGACATGAATACATGAGAAATGAGACTGGTAACAACAACAGCTTTAGTTTTCCTTTCACACTTTTTAAAATTAGCATTTAGCACAACAAATACAGCAATAGCAGTCAAAGGAAGTAAATAGTCATGCTAGTGCTTTAGATTTGGTTAATAATCCCCTTCTTGCTGGCTAGCTAGCTACAAAATGCTAGGTAAATCAAAAACTAGCCTATGTGAACAAATCTGTAAAGCAGTCAATAATGTTGTGTAAAGCAAACAGGCACTTCAAAAGTTTACTAAGGGACTGTTCCATAATTACTGAGTGGGAGTGTTATCCCTAAGGGTTTTTGTTCACTAAACTTATATTTGTGCAGCTAAACATAGTTAAATTATTCACCAGATACGTGATCTGAGCAGACCGATTTTACATCTTTGCAACTGAGACTATATCTGTCTTATTGCCTCTGAAAATGGTTTTGTTTTTTATCTCATCAATGTGCAGCAATTTTTTCTAAGTCTATAAAATTACTTTTTTGCTCTTTTTCCCACCTGTTTGGGACCAATGCACACCCAGAAGCTGACCATGGTGTTGACAGCACTGGAGTTACATGGCAGTTTCCCAGCATGGCCACCAGGACATTACAGAATGACTCTTTGCTATATATTACGCATCTTAACTCGGCTACTGCAATATGTAGCAAAATAGCCTCTGCAGCAGTAGAGGTAATCAAAAAGACAGAATCTTGTGAGTGTTATTTATGACAAAAATTTACTCTCTAGCCAACAAATACTGTTTATCCAAAGCCACTTTACTGGCTGCACAGTAGACGACTCAATTGAGCCATGCTGCAGTATAGTAAGTATAACTAGATGTATGAAGGATGGTAGTGGTCCTTTATGGCTGCAGGCCAAGATGACAGTCAGTCAATAAAACACTAGCAGGAAAATTACACCGGTGGGCTGCTCAGGGCAATAAGGTCATTACTGTTAGCTTAACAAATGTCTGTCACACTGTAATCCTTCTCCCCAACTCTCTGAAAGGCCTTTTTCTCCTCTGTACAAATCTCCTCACATACTCAAACTCACACATATATATATATATATACACACACACACACACACACACACACACACACACTGAGGCACACAGACATGCACATTCATACTCTACCAAAGATTAAAGGCTGAGGCTGTTCTCCCTGTTCCCATGAAGCACTGCAACCCTGGGATCGAACTGAACCCACATGGTGATAAGGGGCGTGATTATTCATTTGTGTCAGAGATCTAGTGCCTTGAGATAAGATGGGTCCTAGGCAACAATGGAGGGCCTCAGAGACGGGAGATAATCGAGCCCCTGACCCCTGTAGTATGCTAGACTCCTTTGCTTGCCTGCTTCCTTTCTGGTTTCTATCAGTGGGTTTATCTTCTATGAGTAGCACAGCACTGCAAGCCTATCTTACTGTACCAGCTTGGCAACGTTCCTCCATGGCGATGTCAGTCCCAAAGGTACAAAAGCCTCTGTATGGCTTTTATTTTGCATGGCGGAACCGAGGGAGAGGGGAAAGCAGAGAGGGAGGAGGGAGGAGAGGATTTGGCACACCACTTGTGTTTAATGCCTGTGGATCTGGAAAAGGGAAGGAGCTCACAAGACTGCCACATTATCTTATTCTCTCTCCAAATCCTGTTTGTCTGAAGCTCTGGAGCAACAGAAATACAAAAAGAAAAATAAATCTTAAATTCCAGGAAAGCAAAATAAAGTGCACACTTTTAAGAATTTGTTTATATGCTGATGGCACTGATTCATTAAAATATATAAATGTATTTTGTATATACACTGAGATGCTTTCATCAGAACATTGAGATAAAATGTATATCCACTGTAATAGATAGATAGATAGATAGATAGATTCAATGCAGTTTTTTTTTAAAAATTGTCACAAAGGGAGTGGAGAAAAATGACCCAAA
>OMLF01011388.1:0-19680 GCA_900302615.1 Holocentrus rufus
GAGAAAGCGGCACACGAGGCAAAGGTTAAAGGATAACACTGGTGTCATTTAACTTTTTTTCTTATCGATATTAATGCCTACGAACAGTCTCAACCTCCACATCAGAAGCTCCCACTGACGTCCCAGAAGTCACAAGCTCCCACTGACTTCAATAACACATTAAAAACAGCTCACAGAGACAAAATGCTGCCTCAACTAACACAATCTGTCATTTTAAAGAGTACGTGCATTGTGTTTTTTTCCCTATATGACTGTGCTGTTACAATCATTTCAACAGCAGCTTCATTCTGACAGAGACCAATGAGCGCATTTGCCTCCCTTAAGTTTTGTTTTGCCTCCTCCACCGCGCACAGGAATGGAAAAAATGAAAATAGTCCCCATTAAAGTCGATAATTAGCTGTGTGATAAAGTCACGTAAGGGAAAAAGCTTCAATGTACAGAGTGTGCTGTTCAGCATGATGTGTTGGTCAATGCAGCAGGATGTCTGATGTCTGTTTCCCATGTATTTTGAAAGAAAATGGGAGCCCATCACAGTCCGGAGGAGAGGAGAGCCTGCAGGAGAACAGACAATGGGAGATTTTGACTGTGGCAAACACATTTTGTGGTTGGGTTGGCTTTCTGGTGGGCAATGATGTTGATAGGCTCAGTGCAACAAACACTCATCTTAACAAGTCATCGAGTCTCATAATCAGTGATTCAGTGTTTTTCTTAAAACAAGTGAAAAAATCTGCCGGTGGGATGAGATAATCCCACTTGTTTCCAACGCAGTTTTACTTGTTTCAGGTTTTTTTCTGGGAAGAAAATGACACTGGATTCAAGAGAATTCTAGAAACAAGTTGATCAGTATTGGAAACAAGTGGGATTATCTCAATCAACTGTTTTTTTTTCACTGAAAACACTCAATCACAGAATATGAGACTAGATGACTTATAAAAGTGGAGATTTTTGGCAGCAAAAAAAAAACTAAAGTTACCCTGGTACTCTCCTTTAAGTTGAAGAAAGTCATTAGTGGAGAGCCAGAGGCTGCTCCCTCATGCTGCAGTGAAAAGCAGCATTAGCACACAGAGATACGATGACGACACTCATCCTTTCTGGGTTAAAAAGTCAGTCATCACTTCCTGTTTCACAGGAAGCAGCCTCAAACGTAAGTGCAAAAAAAATACCAGGGGACCGTGACTTCCCCTAAAAATGGTGTGTGTTTAATATGACAGGCCTTGGACTGCTGTGTCCTGACTTGTGTACACCAGCGGCCCATTAACCTTGTCCTGGACTCAACTTATTCATCAAACCGGATGGAAACCTCATTAACCTTCATTGAACGACACATCTACCTTAGGCGGTCATGGTCCTCAAAGCAGTGAGATCATTGCAGTGAGGGTTCACTGAGCTGCAGTATACAAAAAATATAATCCACTAGCACTTCTCCAAAGTGTCGTTTATTGAGGAACTGCTTCTCTTTGGTCCAGGTTTTGCAGCACACCCTTAACTTTGGGTGATGTAAGAATATCAAGAACCCAGCAACGTCATCACTATTGACGGACTTCGAAGCTGAGCACACAAGGCAATTGATTTTTCAGTCCTGAAATAAAGCCCAGCTCATCACACGTCACCTACAACATGTGGGGGAAGGCACGATGCTGAGATCATTACGAGCCGCTCACTGCTAACAGTGTTTCCAGCACTGCGATGCGGGATTAAACGCCACTGTCTCCATGCATTATTGAATTTCTGAGTCAGGGAGACTGGCTCTTGTGCCGTGAGGCGATCGGCCTGCCTCTGAAGTGACCGCTCCAAATCTTCAGCCAGTCCTGGACAGCAGTTAAATCCGTCAGCTGCATGTCTTACATAATCCCTCCTGGACTGATCCTGCGGCTGAGGAGCAAATCAAAGCGATTGTCTTATCCTGCGCCTTATTGTAATGGATGCTCTTGTTTGAAAAAAGTGCTCTTTTTATGAAATAACGCTGACCGCATGAATGCATGTCAAAGCGAGGATGCATGGTTGGCTTCGCCTGGGAAATCCACTTCAATGCGGGTGGATGGTAAGCAGGAGAGAGGCTAAACGAGGATTTTTGTAGCCTGGAGACACTTGAGGCACGGCTTACGTAAACAGTAGGTGCCATTCAGGGGGTGAAGTTGATTGATAGATGACATAACAGCGAGATCATCAAGTTGTGCGCACCTCCTTTTCGAAAGCCGTTTTAGACAGAAGACTGAAGTGGCTGCTGCAAACCGGCCCAGCAACAGGCGCACTTCTCCATCTGTGCGGTGGGAGAGTTGCTGCTCAGATAGCTTGAGGTCTGGGGTTCAAGCCCTGTTCACATCAAACACTGTGCTGGTGTCAGTGAATGATGTGGCGGGCTGATGGAGGGATGCTTATGCACTGTGGGCTTGGAGGAGTGGAGTGTGTGTGTGTGTGTGTGTATGTGTTTCTGATCCAAAGATGAACTTCATGCATAAATGGTCGCCCTGACCATGTATTTGCATGTAAACATATTGAGAAAAGGATGTTTGTTGCACCCTGTTACACAATGTCAACTAAAAATAATTAATTTAGTATAAATTATAGCAATAGTACCATGAGGTGCGTGAGTGTTTGGGCAATGACCCGCTGCTTTATGTTCGTTTGTAAAGATGATGTGAGCACAGCATTTAAGTACAGATTGTCAGCTTTAATCTTCTTTGGTTTGAGGCTTTTTTCAGCCATATTTGATGACCTGTTAAAGAACTAAAGCCCTTTTTTAGTACATCACCCCCCAAGCTGGACCAGTTGAGGACTTAAAGTTGCAGAATGCACTTTGAGATGTTTATAAAATTGCTTAAATTCCCTCTGCTGAAATATATTTTATTCTTTTTTGGAAGCAGAAGGAGGATATAACAGCGTCAGAGCAAAAGCCATGCAAGGTTTTGTAATATCTGAATACAATAAACTGTATTGAAAGCCTCTGAAAGACTAACAAACAGCGTCACAGTGCTGCTTATTGTCTCCAGCTTTCATAATATCCTCAAGTTCCTTTTATTGCCACAGAGTCAGTCGAGCTATTAACAACTGATATTCAGTATTTATGAGTGTATCAGGCCTTGGCTTAAGCCAGACTGATATAAGGTCATAAAATTTTTTAGTTAGAAACGTCCTGGGAATACATTGAGTTGGCAATTGATTAATAATTGAAATATTTTTGCCATGGCAGAAGCTTTTTTGGATGGAGAGGTGGTTGTTAAAACCATCAGTATCACCAGCTTTGTGCAGAAGGAGAACATATGTTGATTTGTTTGCAGGCACCAAACAAATATGAAAACTGAAAATATGAGTTATGGGTTAGATTGAGCAGGAAGTTTTAAGCAGGTAACGTAACAAGTTCCTCTTGACTTTGTGGTGTTATTTCTACATAAGGAGGCTGTACTTCTGTAGTGGAAACACAGAGAGAGAAGAGGGTTAGTTTTAGTCAAAGGGAAGCCAGCAAAGCAATCTGACAGGATTAGAGCTAACCAGGCATATAATCTGCAAGATTTGAACTGGTAGTCAATCATGAGTGAAATATCCATTGAAGACATCGTCTATCAGTGATGGTAAGCAAATTTACTGACTGCTGCTGAACAGAACTGAGAGCTTTTGCTGTCCTTAAAAGCTGAACCTGTCGAAGGTTTAGTGCTTATTGCCTCCACAGTGGTAAACACACTTGAAAAATAACTCACTGACACAGTATTAAATAGATGATGACACTACAGACAGATCACACAGATGCAAATCATGCAAAGAAGACAGTGGATCAAATACTGTGCAATTTATTTTCAAATCCATTTAAAACTTAGTCCCAATTCATTTAGAGCCGCTATGCAACCAAAGCAACTGATTTTTGTTGATCAAGCATCACGTGTGCCATTTGCCTGTTGTCTTCTATTTGGGAATGTTTCTAATGTCACTAGCATGTCACAAATGTGTTTTATCTGCGGTCTGAGTCAGCCAGTTAATATCTCCAGTCACAAGCAATGATTCATAGTTTGTAAGCATATTTGAAAGGTCAAGTGAGGGGGTAAAATGTCTGGTAAAATCACGATTACTGTAACCTGTTTGTATTGCACAAGTCCGGAGCAAGATACTAAAACTGTTTCTGGCACGGAGTAAAATACAGATTGAGTTAGTTTTAAAATGTGTGGCTTGTTTTCTACCTCTTCTTTTTTCTGTCCGCCCTGTGATCATTGTATCCTTTTAGATCTATTTCACCATCTGTCACTGACTTTGTAAGCCCATACCTCTGTCGCGCCGTTGGGCTTGTTTCAAGTGTCCACATGCAAACAAACCCCCAAAAAAGTAAATTATATAATTACCCACGCTGTGATTCAAAATCAGCCGATTAAATTGTAACCGAATGTTTTCACCCCAGTCGTCCTATTTGCCTCCGTAGTAGTTTGGCGTGGAATGTGACCTAGGTCATTAACAGAAACACAATTGAATCTGAGTCATTCAACAGAGGTGGAGCCATTCGACTTGTGTGTCAGGAAATCTCTGCACCAGTATGGCACACAATGCTCGCCACAGTGGAGTAAACAGGGTTATTATACAGGACTGGCAGAAGAAGCTGGATGCCACACCGCGAGAGGGTGGCACTAGAGGGGTTGCCATGGAAACAAGGGCTGACTCACGGGTTGGGGGTCTTAAAAGGCTCAGAAGTATGCGAGCTGTGCACAGGCGATGGGTGATAGCTGTCAAAGTTCAGCGCAAAGCAGGAAAGCTGGAGAGCGTCTCTGGTGGAGCTGATACTGCTGCTGGACCACCATGAGCGCAACCGGCAAATTAAGGAAAGGATCCCGATGCCAGTAATCCACACACCCATTCAGAGAGACCGTAGACCAGAAAGCACTGTTTTACTCATGCATTTTCCAGGCCTTGTGAAACACGGAGATGATACTGAGCTTAACGATTCCAGATAGTCTTAGACAAAGATCATTTGTGCCCACATGGACAGTGATATTTGAGAAGCTTTGATGGTCTCCTGCAAGACACATGTCCTGTGTTTCAAAGTCAGCATCCCTGGTATTATATACATACAGTGCACAGAGGCTGGTTTATTGTGAACCATGGGTCTGAGGGTGGAAGCAGCCAGTACTAAAAATGTCTCCCAGAGGTTGAGTCAGGGAGAAGGGAGAAGGAGTGGCACTGGCTCCAGGATCTAGAGTTAAATTTATAGACCAGCTGAGGGTTTCTGCAGAAATGCATGAGATAATCAGGCTCAAATTCAGGGTAACGCCTCAGGAAGATCGATCGCTGACATCCCTGTTTAAACTGGCAGGTGCACTTTACCTCAGGACTTGGCTCTGCAGTCATCAAAGAGCTCACTGGGTCTTTTCTGCCATCCTGAACGGAGACAAGCGGATGAACTGAGACGAGCAGGTGCATTTGAGTCTTGACAGAATATCTCAAAAGAGGATATCAACAACCTGTTGGTGTGAACGCGTCACAAACCTGAGGCAGCTATTTATAACGAAACTGAAAGGTAGCACTTTTCTGCCAAAAGCATCAAATGAAAAGAAATGTACATAACACAAAAATTTCCACACATTTCTCTTGCTGTGAATACTACTGTCCTCTAGTTATGCCCACTTTACTTCAACCATGGCGCTCAGCATCACTGTTATTGTGTTTAATGAGAAAACAGGCAAAAAACAATCCAGGATATGGGGGGGTCTCACACAAAGCTGTTTTTAAAGCAGGAGAATCCGATTCAGTAATAACAAAAAAAAAGAGAAAAAAAAAAACAGCGTAGGAAACAGGAACATTCTGCATTTTCCGTTACTTGGTTCAGCGCGTGGCACTTAACAGAAGTATGCATGTCAGGAGCAGGGTTGTGGGTTCAAGATTGCCACCGAGAAATACCATATTGGTGTCAGAGGTGAAGTGGTGTTTAGGGCCATCTGAAAATCGTCTGAAATGTGGGAATCAGGGTTGTATGTCCTGCTGAATAGATTTAAATTGTTTATTTTAGTTTACATCTTTTCAGCTACACCAAGGAATCGACTTTTTAAAGCAGCTGAATATTTAAATTGCCAATAAACAGAGTGCAGTAAGCCTCTCTAATTCCAAATTATATAATGTGCAAGTAAACACCACAGCTCACATTAGCATATCCTGACCCACAACTCGTGATAGCTTGTATCTCTACAACATCCATCTTCCAGTTCTGGCTTTTGAGGCTTTGCACTTGATAGATTTTGTGCTTGCAGTTTAATATATATAGTTTTTGTGTGTGTGTGAGTGTATAAGAACGAGAAAATGAGAGCAAGGAAGAGAAACAAAGATTTCATGTTACTTCCTCACTTAGACTCAGACGTGCAGCAGTTTGTCTGTGCTGTGTGCATTCATGTATCTGTGTGTGTGTGAGTGTGTGTGTGTGTGTGTGTGTGTGTGTGTGTGTGTGTGTGTGTGTGCTGGCTGGCAGGGTAGCAGCACTGCACCACTGCACCTGCTCTTGAGGCTACATATGCGAGAGGAGATGCATGAGAACTAGCGAGACAGGAAGACCTCTCTTACCTTATTGAGAGTGACAAAAGGTTTCACCATCAGTCGATTGACGTCAGTTTGGTTAAAGACAAGGGATCGCTGATTAGACTGGATGACTGGAACTGGCTGCGCTGAGCCGTAAACAATATACATTTTGTTGGTGAGTTAAACTGAGAACTTAAATTGTTGAATTATATAAGGACGTAAATGAGGAGGTTCAGAGGAGGAAGCAAAGTGCTTTCGTTTCAGCACAAGGCTGAGCATTGCTTTCAAATAACTTGCAGCATCTTCACTGAAAAAATATTTTTATAGCTGTTTGAGAGTTTTACTGTATTGGTAATGATTCACAAAGCTTGTATTAGTCATTATCATCATGATTTAAAGATATTTTACAAAAAATGGTGCAGTGATAAACAGCAAAACTCTTTGTGTCAGATTGCATGTGTGGGTGAGAAAGACAGAGAGAGAGTTTGCTTTTATTTCTATTTTATCTTAGCTGTCTTAAGACAGGAAGCCCCCCCTCCCCTCTGTTAATACTGTCTATTGTGAGCGTGTGCAGGGTGGATGTGGTGAGTATTAAGTCTGCTATGAAGCTATTTATGGAAACTTTGGAAAGGAAACTATGGAAAGGAAAGAATAATAATGAAAGAAAACAGAGGTACAAGGCAATACTCAACAATAAAACATACGTCACACATGCTTGTTATTGTACTGTTAGAATTCAATGCTTGACTTTTATATTTAAAAAGGGACTTAAACCATTCGTCTTGTTGACCAGAACCACAATTATTGTTGACTAGAAGCTTGTGGCGGAGTCGAAAGCTGTTCACAAAGATCATAGCAGTTCAGGTGAACGATGGAGTTTTCAGGGACAAGTCAAGCTGAAAATTAGACATTTCTTTCCTTTGTTTTTGTCCAGGTGGCCAGTGGAAGAGACCGAGGAGAAGCCGTAGGCACTGAGGAGTGCACACTGATGGAAGACATGTTAGGAAGGTTGATACAGACCGAGCCTCTCCCACACAGAGGACAGAAAGTGGGGCTCCAGTGATGATCACAATCCTCTCATCTTCACTCCGCGGGAAGGAGCACCCCACAACTGGAATACCACCAAAACACACACACTCACACCTGCCAGACCTGGAAACGGCTGCATATAGTCCAGATCTGAATTTTAATCTGCTTTATCTGCTGGTACAAAGAAGAAGCTGTTGACTTACCGCAACTGTTGCACCTCACTGGGGCATCTATGATAATCCGAGGGACGAGAAAGTTCAATCATCTTTAGTGGTGTGAATGAGGACTACTGTACATTTGTTGCTTTTACTGACCAGGATTTTGACTCTTCGTGGGCAGCGCTCCCATTTCACACCAGCACCATAGAGACCACGGCAGAAATTTGACGGGGAGAGCAAAAAAGCTCTGGACCAGTGTGGAGAGAAAAACTCACAATCTCAGGCATCATGCAATCTGATGACCTCTTCATCCGGAAATTTCGCCGCCAGAGCGTACGGCCACCCATTGCCACCGTCAACTTCGACCCCAAGCGGGATCAGACTGTAGTGGAGTGGCCGCCCAGGAGGGACGGTGATGGGGCCGATGGCGAGAGCCTTACTCCCAGCCGTGTGGGGCTGAACCTGCGGGCGGTCGGCCGGGGCCACATTATGCAGAGAAGTAACAGCGATGTAACCTTAGGAGACTTGGATTCCTCTGCAAAGGCAGGAGGGAAAGCAACTCGGGCAGCTGGGGAGAAGGTGGGAGCAGGGGCTCAGGGGGACTCGGGTGTGCTCCTGCACAGGGAATATGGTAGTCTGTCTTCACTGGAGAGGCAAACTCAAGCCCAGGAGCCAAGCACAGATGATCAAGGGATGCTGAGCCCAAATGCTCTCCGCTTCAAAGACCCTTTCCTGCTTTTGGGATTGCAGGGCAATCCTCCAGAACCTGATGGATACTTCCGGGCGCTGTCTGCTCCCACAGGAGACTCCCCAAAGCCTGCCAAGCCTCCGAAGCCTGAGGGTCTTAGTAAGAAGGCCAAACCTGCGCCCCCTCAGATCCCACAGCCGGGTCCTTACGACAGCATTATCAGTGGAGCCTGGGTGAGGAACGTTGCCCACTACGATGTTCAGAGCATCCTGTTCGACCTCACCGAGGCGGCCACAAACAGAGACAGCATCGGACGGAAAAAGAATATCACCTCAGGGGCTTCAGCTGCCTCACAGCTGCGCCCCCTCTCCCAGGTCGCCCCATCCTCACCTGCGCAGGGCGGAGGTGGCAACGGGGGGAACGTAGATGACCCTGAGCAGTCACTGCTATTGGACGAAGGTGATGGCAACGATAACGAGCTCTTGCTCAGCTGTCCCCACTTCCGTAATGAGATGGGGGGTGAAGAGCGGGTGGGTCTGGGTCGATCCCAGGGCAGACGGGGCCTCTGGTCGAGCCTTCGCAGCCCCAACGACGCAGTGTCGGTCCTGGAGGAGCCCAGAGAAAGCAATGTCCAACAGCAAGGCAAGAGCAACTACTTCATAGAGCATGCAGATCTGGGAGCCCACTACTATCGCAAATATTTCTACATGAAAGGTGAGTGGCACATCTATAGAATTCCCTTTGCCTTTTTGATGAATTTCAATGACTTTTCAACAGTGAGAATACTTACAGAAGTGTTTTAACTCTTTTAATTTGCCATATTGTGAACGTGACTGTATTGTCATTACAGAACATCAGAACTTCTTTGGCATGGACGATCGTCTTGGTCCCGTGGCAGTAAGTTTCCGTAGAGAGGAGAAAGAGGGATCCAGTGGTGCTCAGTACAATTACAGAATCATCTTTCGTACAACAGAGGTAAGTTTTCACTTTTTCAACACACAAAGTTGACATGTGAGTAGAGGTAAATGATTCCAAATCCTTCCGTGCGTTCCCTCCAGCTGAAGACGCTGCGAGGCTCCATCTTGGAGGAGTCGGTGCCCTCCGCCGCTCGCCACACGACCCCTCGAGGTTTGTCGCCCAAGAGGCTGCTGGAGTTTATCATCCCTGAGCTGAACCTGCACTGCCTTCGCCTCGCCTCCAACTCGCCCAAGGTCCGAGACACGCTGCTGAAACTGGATGAACAGGGGGTGAGTAGGACTGCTGCTGCTGAAACCAGCCTTACCAGAACTGAGGAGCCTTGTGAAGGTCTTGATGGATAAGACGGATGCTTAAAGGGATTACAGTTGATAATTTAATGTATGTAGTAGAGCTGGACAACATATCGATATAATCGATACTATGAGACAAAATATTATGTGGATTTTGGATATGGTAATATCATGATATGGCATAACTGTTGTCTTCTTCTGTTTTCAGAGGCTACATTGCAGTCAGAATACAATTCTCTGAACTTATTAGACTGTTCTACCTGTTTGCCTCCATTTGCTTGGTTATCATATCCACATTACTAATTATTGTTTAGTGAAACATTTTGTGAACCAGTATTTTTTGAAAGCACCAACAGTTATCCAATTGTCACAACTCTGATATTGAGGCATTTGGTCAAAGATATTGTAATATTTGTTTTGTCTGTGTTGCCCAGCCCTGATTGTATAAACTCAATACAATAATGTATTTCTCCAGGCTCCTGTGCAGGAAGTTTTCAAATGATCAGCAGGTTCCATTAGATAGGACATTCAAATCTGCAGCAGGAAATACTTTCATAATTATCTTGTTATCGTATTATTAGAAAACTCTTTTGCAGATGAACACAATTAGGTATGAATGCCGATATATAACAGTATGGTAACTATCAACTCCCTATTTCTGTCTTTATGTAGCTGAATTTCCAGCGTAAAGTAGGAGTGATGTACTGCCGGGCTGGGCAGAGCTCAGAGGAGGACATGTACAACAACGAGAGCTCTGGGCCGGCGTTTGAAGAGTTTCTGGATCTGCTCGGGGAGCGGGTGCGGCTGAAGGGCTGGGAGAAATACCGAGCTCAGCTGGACAACAAGAGTGAGCTGGAAACATGCACCACAGCAGGATCTATTGGTTGCATCTCAACTTGTTGCAAAAAAACAAAACAAAAAAAAAAACACATTATCAGAAGGTCATCAGTGCACCAGTGAAAGTCTAAGATAGCCCCTATCTACTAAAATGTAATCTAATGCTTGAAAAATAGCACAGTCACTGTTCCTCTTTAATGAACAGCACAGTGCAGCAGATGTGACAGATTTTACCCTTTTTGGGTTACAATTTTGAGGTTCAGGCACTTTGTTTGAGTATTTTGTGAGATTCTTTTGCTCCTCTACATTTCAGTGGAAATATTGTACTTTTTCACTCCACTACATTTATCTGATGTTTGGAGTTACTAGGTACTTTGCAGAGAAGACCTTATTCTACAAATGAAGTTTTACACGCAAAACATGAAATATGATGCATTGTTAGTTAAAAGTAGTCTGCAGTATTATGGAGCAGGTAGAACTACAACATTAAAATACTTCTTACAGGTTAATGCATCAATAATTTAACACAGGAGCCATTCTTCATAATGACTGCTTCCACTTTTCATACTACAGTACATTTTACAGCTAACACTTCTACAACTTTTAACTAATTTATGAATCTATAGCTTTTATAGGGGTATATTTTTCATTATTTTACTTTCTGTGAATTTCTGTCTGTTCATCTCTTTGTGTGTGTGTGTGTGTGTGTGTGTGTGTATACATGTGTGTTTGTGCTTGGGCGTGTGCAGCGGACTCAACGGGGACCCATTCCCTTTACACACGCTACCAGGACTATGAGATCATGTTTCATGTGTCCACTATGCTGCCCTACACAGCCAACAACACACAACAGGTAAACAAGATACATGTATTTTAGTTACATATAGAACTAACACAGATATTTACTATGTAATTCCAAGTTACGTTATGCTCCATCTTGTATAGGCTGAAATTTGAAGCTACTTTCCCAAACCAAATACATCTCTTTGAAATCCTCTGAAAAGTGTTAACACTGTTCTTAATAAAATATATCAGTCTCAGTAAAGCCTTCACTAGCCATGTCTGTTCAGACTGACATGCTTTAGTAAATGCTTTAGCAAATGCCTCTGTACTCCTCAATAAGCATGACATAGAAATCCTGCCCCCCAGTGTTCACTCCCACTCTGAAGGTATTCACTGTCGGCTCACACGCGGCTTCCTGGTTGACTGAGAGGAGGACTGTCAGGATAAGCCTGTTTTCTGTGACTTACAATAAGGCTGGACATGAAATACCAGCCATGATTAGAAGGTCACATAACCAAAACATAGTAATGCAGGAACCCCCCGCCTCTAAGCTCTGCTGCAGGGTGATTACAGTGTTGGATTTTTCATTCATTATTTTGTCATTTATAGTTTTCAATTTGTAGTTCAATTTCAGGTTAGTTTGAGTTAGTTTTCAGTGTGGGTTTGATTTTTTAGTTAAATTTTGTTATGGTAGAAGTAGTAGTATTTATAAATGTCTAGTATTTTTGTAGTTTAGCTTCAGTTCTTATTCAATATTGTTAGCAGAGATTTTATTTTTAAAGATATAACAGAATCTCATCACAGGTTTTTGATATGTGTTTGCAGCAGGTATTGTGTGATACAAACAACACTTCATGAGTTAATTCTAAAATAAGAATAAAAATTTTACATTAATTTTTCAAAAAAATGTTCTGCTATACTAGAAATGCAGAGAGATGCTACCTCCACTCCACATGATGTTTTGGTGTATATGCCTCTTGTCTTATGGCAAACTCTGGTGTCCCACCTTAACCCTGACCTTTGAAAGATTTGCAAAAAGAAAAAAAAGGGAGTGAAGGCCCTGACTGACCAACAATCAAACTGCCAAGTTTGGAGAGAGAATGCACCCACCCACTATGATTAGTGGGGGGTGTAACAAAAGTTGGGACCAGACTGAATTCAAACTATCAAAATAATTCCAAACGGGACTCTGGCATGTTCTTGCAAGTATTTTCAACAAAATTGTGCAAACAGTGATGGCATTGGCATGGCTGGTGCTTTCCTCAAGAGACAGAGGGGGTTCTTCAGGGGGGCGTTCTGCTTGTTTAACAGATTTCTCTCTCTCTCTCTCTCTCTCTCTCTCTCTCTCTGTTTTCCCTTGTCAGTTGCTGAGGAAGCGACACATTGGGAATGACATAGTGACTATCGTGTTCCAGGAGCCAGGTGCTTTGCCCTTCACTCCAAAGTCCATCCGCTCCCATTTCCAACATGTCTTCATCATCGTTCAGGTTCATGAGCCCTGCACTGACAACACCTATTACAGGTCTGATTTGATCTGATATCTTACAGTCTCTATGAAACTTGAAACTCTCTATGAAACTCTATGAAACTACCCAGGGATGTAGTGGAGGGTAAACCCAAATAAACTCTTTTTTTTATCCTTGTTTACTGAGCAAAGTTTAGCCTCCTTTTTGGGATGACATGTGTCTGTGTGACATGGATTCATTAGTCTATATATACTAGGTACTGGATTTTTGGGGCTGATGCTGAAAAAGACATTCAGGATTAAAATGATATTCATTTTATAATGACAATTTGATAATCAAGCAGTTCTAATACAGACATACACCAGAAGCTTTATAGTTTTACAACAAACTTTTTTACTTTGTAACACAATCTGCACCACCATCACTACTCTGCCAACTCACTGCTATATAAAGTATTGTGTGAGCAAAGGACTCTACTGGACAAACTACTTATGACAATAATGCTTTTACTGCTTTTGGTGCTTTTCACTTCATTTATGTATTTATTTATTTGCATATTGGCCAACACTTAACTCTAATATCGATATTTCTGTGATCAATTAATATCAGACAGCCAGTTTATTAGTTAGGCTTTAGTAGACATCATTAGAAAAAATATCAAATTTAAGCTTGATATATTTAAAGGTGCTCTATACAAAATTGCCAGGGGTTGATTGAAGTGAGGACCATTAACATTCAGCTAATAGAAATGTAGAATAAACATAATCTAGCAGTTTGATGATGAATTTTTATTGCTGGTTGAAAATTATGGCATTTGTATTTACCGCTGCATCACTTTTTATCATGCTGAGCGAAATCACAAAGTTTCGAAATTGATCTTTGCAGCTGCCACAGTAAAGCCAGTGTGTGTGTTTGCAATTGTGCAGATAGACATTGGCAGTGAAAACATAGATTGAATGTTCCAGCTGAATCTTTCTTCCTCTCTCATTCCCTCTCTTTGCTCCGTCGCTCAGGGTGGCTGTGACTCGATCTAAAGACATCCCATTATTCGGCCCACTGTTCCCTAAGGGCGCCCGATTCCCTAGCTCGCCCGCCTTCAGAGACTTCCTGCTGGCCAAGGCGGTGAACGCTGAAAACGCTGCGGAGAAGTCGGAGAAGTTCCGTTCCATGGCCACCCGGACACGGCAGGAATACCTGAAAGACCTGGCTGAAAACTACGTGACGACCACGCCCATTGACTCCTCCACCAAGTTCCCCCTGCTCTCCCTGGGAGGCAAGCGCAAAGACAAACTGAAGGGCGCCAAAGGAGCCGAGCTGCACAGTGCTGGGGCGCTGGTGTGGGCCGTGTTGGTGAACAGCGGAGATGAAGGGGAGACGGGGGAGCACAAGCTGCCCTGTCTGCTGGGGGTGTCGGCCGAGTCGGTGGTGCTCATCGAGAGATACACGCGGAGGGTGGTGTTCAACTGCTCCTGCCGCGACGTCATTGGCTGGAAGGCGGTAACAGAGACCAAGGAGGGCGGGCCTTGCTTGGACATCTTCTATGAGCGCGGGGAATCAGTGTCCATCAGTGTGATGGAGAGCCAGGCGGAGGATATACGAGAGGTGGTGCAGAGACTTGAGGTGGGTGTTTGTGGGTCACTTACAGGTTTATTTCCAAGGTACAAAGACGACATGTTGCCCCCATTTTTGAAAATTGCTATTTGGTAATTACTACATTGTTCTATCAATATTGAACACATATGAATATGCTTCGCTTTAACAATGTAATACAACAGGGGTTTCCAGTCCAGTCCTCAGGGATCCCCGCATTTTCCACATATTTGTTTTCTAGCACGCCTTAATTAGTCAGATGTTCAGCAAGGCCTGGACTACTTGAAACAGATGTTCAGGCCCGAGAATTGAACAATATGTGGAAAAGATGGGGGTCCCCAAGGACTGGATTGAAAACCCCTGTAATAGGATAAAGTTTTATACACATTAATTAAGTGAGAGTGAAGATAAGCTTTGTATCTTTCTCCTCTTTCAGGGGTAGAACAATAGCGGCCATCTTGAAGCACTAAAAAGCTAAAATGTAACCAAGTCAAATACTGACAAATATTCACATCACATTTAAGTTTATCTTATTTCAGCCAGCTAGTTGGTCTACTTGAGTCATGTGTAAAAATGCAGGAAATTAGTTTTAGATGACTACAAATCCCCCCTGTTGCCCCTAAAATTATGCCCCCCTCTACCTTTCAAACCATAGTTACGCCCCTGGCAACCACTGCTGGTTTGAAATGTGCTCTTGTAACTATTTATATCTCTGACTTGACTTTCTGATTCCTTCATGGTGACACCTTTTCACCTGCAGCTGGTGACCCGGGGCTGCGAGGCGCTGGAGGTCACCCCCTTACGTGATGGAGTGGGCCAGCCCGGGTTCCTGATGAGTGAGGAGGGCTTCGTGACCGAGCTGCAGCGATTCTGCTACGCCGAAAGCGGAGGCCTGCAGCTGTGGGCCCGCGTGGTGCGGCTATGCGGGCACTCCCTGGTTCACCTCAGTCCGGACGAGAGGACCAGGCTGCTCCGCACGGCCCACAAGATCCACATCACCGTCATCCCACCGGACGAGAACGGCAAACCTCGCAGGTCAGGAAGGAGGGGAGGGGGCGAGGGGGTAGATGGATGAGAGTGAGCGCTAATGAGGGGAGGCTCGGGTCACTGGGCTTGAGGTGGAGAGGGGGACTGGAGAAGGGGCTTATGGGATACACAGCAGGCTGTGGAAGATGGAGAGTCGTGGCGATGAAGGGGTGACGCAGAGGTTAACAGAAGATAAGGAGGAGGGGTTAATGAGACAAATTAATTCAGAAAACAAGGGAGGTGCTATTCTGGGGTCACAGCTCACTCTATTGTTTATGACGGGCTGCAGTTTGTGTCACACCAGCTGGCTAACACCCAATCAATCCCTCTAATAACCCTTAATCACACTGGTGCTGGTCCTGCCTATTACCAGCACCATTAACATTCTCCTGATGTCACTGGAGGGGTGGGGGTTGGGGGTGTGCAAAAAAAAAAAAACTGGAACCCAGTATAGACAGAATTATCAAAATAAAACCAATATTAAACTGGACATCTCTGCAGCTCACACTCGAGCTTACAGCAGCATTTCAAAGCCGGTGGCAAACGCATCCTCAGAGAACTCCCCTTGTTTATTTTTATTGTAGTCCTGACATGCTCGCTCAGCGACAACAAAGCGCCGTTTGTCACAGAACTGTCACATTTTTTGATAGGTAGTGGTGGTTCTTGGATTTCAAAGGAGTAAAGTAGATGCTCAGACAAATATAGCGCTTTTATTTCCATCCATCTCATCTGTGTTGCTCCGTCTTTTCTCTGACTCAACGCTGCGGCGATAACAAACCGGATGGAAAAGGGAAGCTTGACTGGTTTCTTCCTAATGAGAATATTGATGTTTTATGTCTGCATGCAGAAGTTTCTCGGAGCTGTACCAGAAAGCCATCAAGGACGCGGAGTGTAAGCCGGGAGAGGGCCAGTCCGGGGAGGCCTGGGTCCTGGACGAGAAGGAGGAGGAGGAGGAGGCGGTGCAGCAGGAGGACGAGCAGAAGCCGGGCGAGGTCGGCGAGGCTGGGATGATGGAGGTGCAGGTGGAGGGGGAGGAAGGCGAAGACCAGGAGTCTGATAAAAGGCAAAGTGAGACGAGCCAGAGCTCGCTGCTCTCCCCGCCCAGCCTGCCTTTGTTACGGGCCACCTCTCTGCAGGACCACCCGGCCAGCCAGACCCAGGAGGGCAGCCTGTCCCAGCTCACACGCAGCCTCTCCCTGGAGAGGCAGCCGCCCTTCAGGGACACATGTGATGGGTACATGTCGCCCAAACTCTCACACACGCCTCTGTCAGGGTTCCTACAGGTCATGGAGTATCTGGAAAGTCATGGAATTTTGAAAAGTCTTTTTCTCACAGGGAAAGTTAAAGAATTTAATAAATTCTGGGGACAAATTGTAGAATATTATGGAGTTATGTCAGCCTCAATTTAAAAAAAAATCAACAACTAGTTTCCTACCAAATTTCTAAATTTCTATTTTTCATTGTTTTTTCTGTTCTGTTCACTTCCCGGCAGAATAGAACAGAGCAATAAGGTTTCATAAGAACTGAATCTGTATTGGAAGTGTGTTTTAAAATCTAGTCAAGGAAAATAATATCATGTTGTTTGTATAGGTCATGGGAATTCAACATTTTAGTCATGGAAAGTCAGACAATTTTACATTTGACGTAGAGGGGAAACATCTGGGCTCACAATCTGACTTCCATTTTGAGTGATACTGCATTATGTGTGTGCTAAAGAAGCATTATGCAGAAAAATAAATAAATAAAACAATCAGTGTTTCAAGTAATAATAACAAGAAATACAGCTTTGTCAGATATTATAATCTATCAAAATACTTTTAGAAACCTGAAATGGGTAGACCATGGGCTAAAAGCGCTACAGCTCTTTAACTATTCATCCAGCAAGGCTGAAAATATCTTCAAATTGAAGCTGACAGACTGCAATTTAATCTCATAGTGTGCCATTTTTCATGCAAAGCAAAAAGTATGGAAAATGGAGGCAGGAAATTGAGCAATGTGTCACTCTGAAAATACTTATGGATATGTATATTGTTATGTCAGGTGAAAACCTCATAACTCCAGTTGGACTATGTTATCTACATTATGCACCATTTCCTCATCCTCTGAAGTTTTTCGGTGGTCTTTGCTGGTCCTGTATGGGTCCTCTGTCACTCCTAAGGCCCTTTCACTTACAGCCAATTATCTGAGACTTCAAACCACCAAGCTCCTATATGGAGAAGATGTTTAAAAGCAAAACCCAGAGAGGTCCAGCTATTTTAGACCTCGATAGAGAATAAAAAAACACACATAGCCAAAAGGAAAAAGGCATGTTTGGCACCCAAATGTATCTACTTGGAAAATGAATTGAAGTGCACTGAAATGTGTAGACCCACGAACTGCAAAAACCCACTTGAAGAGGAGGAGGAAATAGCGCATGGAGTAAATATTCATGAGGATAATATTAAACTCTACCGCACACCAAGATGAATTTGGCTGATTTTTATTTTAGGTTCAAGCAGGGAAGATGTGAATTATTTGACTGAACTGCGTCAGATATGCTGTTTTGATGGATATTTTTTGTGAGCACTGAATAGCGAACTTCAATCAGGCCAAATCTAAGCAATCCTGGAGATTACTTGACTAAGTGCTCCAGTTTCTGCTTTGACCTCTAGATTGGATAAAAATGGCATGAAGCATCAACTGCAGATTTGCTTTGTGTTTCCACCCCCCCCTCTCTCTTTTCCTCCCCCTCCTGGCTGGCAGGCACGTGTACGACAACGTGGGGGTGAAGGTGGACTGCCACATCTACGAAAACCCCGGGGAGCTGAGAGACGCCACACCTGATCTCATCCTGGCTGTCAAACCCAAGGTGCCCCTGGAGGACGAGCAGGTGACAAACAGAGACGAGGGAAGAACGTCTGAGCGGCTCCTGCCTCCTTCGCCTTCACCTTTCTGACAGCGCTGTGCCTCTCCTCTGTGTCTTCACAGTTCATGGGGGCAGAGTTTGGAGAGGAGAAAGCCTCGGCGAGCGATTCCTCTCTGTCCCGGATGTCATGTCTGGACCGAGCGGACAGGAATTCACGGGCCCTCAGCCTTCATAACTCCATCACCAAGAGTGAGTACTTCAATACTATAATTATTATTATTATTATTTTATCATACAGTGATGCAATAAAATATATGCACCCAGTGTACAGCATTTAAAAGGTATGGATTATTTAATCAGTCACACCCATATGGAAATCTAACAAAGAGCATATAAGCCCCTATACCAGAGAAATATTACATTTATATCATATGTATCACATATATAGCCAAATAATATAACCAAACATACATACCCACCTCTGGATATGGTGATATATGTGTATTCCATATATGTGTAACATATATGGACATATTATCCTTATGTAATCAACATATGCACCCATACCTGCTCAACATACATATGCTTACATACATATGAGGATGCTTGTAATACACTTATAATATATGTTAGACATATATGTCCATATATGAAAATGTGTCAAATTCGAATACATTTCATATATGGGTATTTAATATGGACATACAGTATATACCACATATGGAACCCTCCTGTATGTACATATATTACATTTCTATATGACCAGGTGTGTCCTTTAACAACAGAAATGGGAGCAACACACCTTGAAATGTTCAAATGTTTCAGTAAGAGACAGGAGGCAAAGAGAAAGCTGAGATAGTGTGACCCTGATCATAGACTGAAAACAAAATCCTCTTCAGCCGACTCTCTACCCGAGAACAGCTGACACGAGCTCTCAAATGTTGCTGAAACGGAACAATTACAAGTGTTTGCAAATTGTCTCTGCCTTATTTGAGCCTCGAAATCCCTTTTTAGCTTCCAGATCCTTTCTCCTTTAAACCCTTCTCCCCATTATCCTCCCTTTGCCCTCCCTTGCATCCCCCTTTGTCCCTCCTCTTTCATCTATGCTGCCCCCTATTCCACTAATCTAATATCACCCCTGCTCTCCTGCCACCCCCTACCAGGGCCCGGATAAAAGGGGGACAGATGGGTGGTGGGAGGGGTGGAGTTTTAGGCCGCCCCAAATCAAGGAGCCCCTCTTACGCCATCTGCTCTCTCTGTGCTGAGACGATGAGACTCATCATCCAACAGCTATAAGAGCACAGTCACTCATCCTCTCATCAAATTCTTCTGCTTTTTGAGGGGGGCAGAGGGCGGGGGGGCGCCCCTCATGCCTCTGATTGTTTATCCTCACAGGATGTCTGCAGTGTCTTTAACAAGTGTCACGTCCTCTCAAACTGAATCATAAAATTCAAGACATTACTAGAACTGAGATGTATAGAAAATCATAGCCTTCCAGTCTTTTTTA
>OMLF01011388.1:48167-58500 GCA_900302615.1 Holocentrus rufus
TCAGAGCAAAAAAAAAAAAAGAAATAAATAACTCATTTGATTTTTTTTTTTTACTTTCTTCCCTTCCTCTGTCCCTCTGTGCCCTCCCATTCCCCCCGACTCCCAGGTGTGTTCGTCACAAAAGGGGACGTCGGAGTCGGCACCATCGTGGGCTCCGCTGTCTTCAACATCCTGGTCATCATCGGCCTCAGTGGGATCTTTGCAGGCCAGGTAGAGCAAACTTGTCCAAACCTTCACCAGCATGTTGCTCAGTCCACCCTGGATCACTGTCTGTCCTCTCCCTCCTGCAGACCGTGGCCCTGACCTGGTGGTCCCTGTTCAGAGACTCCATGTACTACATCCTCTCTGTCCTCGCTCTCATCCTGGTGAGATTTGTATCGCATCAACATCATCAACTCCATCTTTGTTGTTCCCTTGCACAGCCTGATGCTGCTGTGTTTTCAAGTAGCTAATTCATCTCTCTCTCTGTAGGTTATCTATGATGCCACAGTTGTCTGGTGAGTTTATATACTATGAATTATGTGTATATTTGTGTTCTAAAACTTTAAATAAATATTACCATACAGTAGAAACAGCATGTGCTGCTGTTGAACAAAGATTTCAATAACATAATTTACATGTTTGTTTCTCAGATGCAAACACTATAAATCAGCTTGCTGGATAATGATCTTTGTTTGCAAGATGATAAATTTGTGCATGGAGGTTGATGAAAAGAATTATAGAACAGATAATTCATATTGACATTCACTTAAATGGCTACAGGATGATTTAAAATGTCATAAAAATGAAGATGGATAAAATGCATGAGAAGCCAAAGTTTTGCATGTTAAAATACAACAGCAAAGTCGTCATTTCACTTTCAGTGACACGTTTATTGAATACCTCCAGCATCATTCACTTTCATTCAGAGCGAACAGTGTTTATCATCTCATCATATTTCTATTGCACCTGTCATGTGTGTCGTCATGCCAGGGGAGATCCTCTCTATTTATAATCTGCAATAAAAACGCTTTATTTGTCGGGTGGTACATGACATCAGCAGCTGGCAGGGATCTTTGTTGATTGTCTGGAAGCCGCTTCGCACTGCTGATGAGTCACTGGCGGCAAGCTGTTGCCTGACGAACTTCTTTTGTTCAGGTTTTGCAGTCTTGATTGGTTTTGCGAGCGCCTGATGCGGCGAGGGCTTTCTTTGTGTCCCTCTTGTGCGCTTTCTATTTTTGGATCCGGGGTCATTTGTATTTGTCAGCGGTTTTCATTGAAGTGTAGATTTATTCATGGAAGTTAATGTCGGTTGTGTCAGCGTCCGCGCGTTCGCCTGCGTTATATCAGGCTCTGTTAATTGAATCCCGGCCTGCTGAGCCGAGGCGCTCCTGTTGTATTTCCTGTCTTATTTCATCTCTGTGACGTGCAGCCGAAGACAACCGAGCGGTTTGGTGTTTCAGTTGAGTTTGCCAGATTACTACAGGGGCTGAATGTCTGAGAGGTGTGCAGCCATGTGTGCAACATCGGTATGGTCATCTCGCCCCGACACTTTGACATCTAACCTTCTTCTATCCTTAGTGGAGCGACAGTTTGTACATGAGCTTCTAGAGTTCAGTTTTAAGATGTTTGTTGTTGAAATCACTTGATTGGAGAGTTTTTGTGCTTGTTGTCAGCGCCTTCAGTGCTACTTTTGCTTGAATATGCAAAATAACTATTGCACATATTAAGACAGAATAAGCTTACAAACAGGGATTCTAATTTAGGATAATAGCACCTTGAAATAAAAGCATCTTACATTTTATCAACAGTGGAATACACTTAAATTCCTCCATCAAATTACAAGCAACCAGTAGGATGTAATATTCCTGTAAAATAAAATACTGAGTTAAGTTACTGAGAAAATAAATACTGTGTTAAGAAGAGAGATCAAGAAGATTTTTAGGGCGAACGCAAGAGGAAGAGAGGGAGCATGTGTCAGTGTGGGAAGTGACATCAGTGCATTGATCATCTCTCCATAGCTGGATTATAGAAGGAGATGCTGCTGTGTGTGATTATTGTGAATTCATGCATTACATTCTCATCTTACAAGGAAAGAGTGAATACAAAATATGTTGTGCTATATGAAATCAATAATCTATCCAATCGATCTAAACAAATGATCCAAAAATGAGTATTTAACATTTATTATGAAGAGCCGGTCTAAGCCTGTATTTATAATAATTGAAGGCATAACAGGCACCACTAAAGTTGTTTTAAAGGAAGACTGGCTGTCCGCTAATCAGTTGCTGTTGGTGTAAAACTGTGGAAGGAGATTGACTGAGCACTGCAGCTGTAACTTTGGTAAATGTATTGATGAAATCGGTGGCAATGCATTGATACTAAGGTGCAAAAGGTGCATGGTGTGGCTGCAAGCACTGGTGCATGAGAAAGTAACAGCAGGTCGATTTCCATGTCAGAAATGTTACAGAAGTTTATTAGTGATTTTCCGATCTTTTTCCAGAGACTAGTCTAATCCAAATTTACTGTTTGTGTTTGCAGGTGGGAATCTCTGGTCCTCATGTCCATGTA
The DNA here is from genome assembly GCA_900302615.1 of Holocentrus rufus. Classification (NCBI taxonomy): domain Eukaryota; kingdom Metazoa; phylum Chordata; class Actinopteri; order Holocentriformes; family Holocentridae; genus Holocentrus; species Holocentrus rufus. The sequence goes on from OMLF01011388.1 coordinate 50,718, forward strand.
TGGGATCTATATTGTAATTATGAAGTGAGTTTGATGAGCACCAAGCCCTCTCATCAGTCATCATACCTCCACACTTGTTGACATTCTGACTGTGTATTACATGTAAGCAAACAGTGTTGCTGTTTGGTTGTAGGTTCAACTCCCAGATCCTGGGGTTTGTGATGCGTCAGGTCAGGGGCTCCGGGTCCTGCTGCGTTGGGCCCGAAGACCACGGAGAAGACAAGATGGGAGAGGAGGCCGGAGCTTGTAACACCTCCATGGTGCTTCTCAGTAAAGGTGCAGTATGAAGTCTGAACTTGTTCCTGTGTCTGGTGCTGTTAGTGACCGGACCTGCTGAGGCTGTAGTTACTGAGACTACAGATTTTCATGTCTTCTTTGCTGGTGCTGACAGGGACCTCTCTTTATAGAATTTTATGATAAAGTGTAAATATGTTGAAACAAGGTTGAATAATCACTTGATTCAAGAAAGGGAACAAGGCGATTAGCATTGGAAGCAAGTGGGATTATCTCATCCCACTGATGGATTTTTTCACTTTTTTTTTAAAAAAACAAAGACAAGATTTTAACACTTAATATGAAACTAAATGACCTGTTAAGATGCAGTATACAGCCACTGGGCTTATGAGATCTTTTAAACCTCATTTAATATTCATTTGAAACTCTAAATTACCTGATGGCCGAGGTAAACTCAACACTGTTTTTTTCAGTCACTTTGGAGATTACAAAATTTTCAACCACCACCAATAATACTAATTCAGTTTCCGATACTCTTTTCACTCTGCAGGCCAGGCCCATAATCAGGACCCTCCACCAGTCATGATGGTGGATGAGCTGCTCATCCTGAACCCCCACAAGCTGTCCTTCTCTGAGGCTGGCCTGCGCATCATGATCACCCCCCACTTCTCGCCCCGCACCAGACTCTCCATGGCAGGACGCATGGTCATCAGCGAGGTATTGTAACACGATCTGGTTGGGACGGCATGCTAAAAAAGACCACTGACCACTGTCTACAGTCTCATCTGTCCCTCACTGTCTGCCTCCGCCCACAGAGACAGAGGCTGATCCGGAGTCCGAAGAACCAGCTGGACGGCGAGGCCGGCCCGGGCTCGACGGCCAACAGCCTGAAGAGGACAGGCTCTTGCAGTTTGGAGAACGGGGGCGGCGTGGAGAGGCAGAGTGCTGATGGGAGACCTGGGAGAGGCGTCGGAGAGACCGGAGAGAGCACGGGGGTCGAGGTGTGCCAGCCTGAGGAAGAGGAGGAGGAAGACGACGGGATTTTTCATCCCGTGCGCATGCCAGGTGAGGACGAGCTGCACTCGACTTCATGTGAATATCACAGCCTGAAACGTGTGTTAAGTTTTTTACTGTGCCACAGCACAGAATGATACGACAGGGTGTTTGATTAAACCGTGTCAAACCCCCATCCTGTCAAGCACTAATATTTCATTTTGAAACAGAAACTTCTCATTAGAATTAGAACTTTCTTGGATCTCTGCTATAATTGGCTATCTAACTTGTGAAAATGTGACTTGTGAAAAAAAAAGGTGAAAAGTGAAAACATGGGGGGAAAAAAAATTTAGTTTTGGGTTTAAAGTTGTGAAACAGACTGCATTTTTTTGGCTTTGGCAGAAATTCAGTTCGGTTCTTGATTAGTAAATTGGTGATTTGATATAATTAGGATTTGTTTTTTCAGTATTTGTAGCCAAAATGTCAATCCACTATTTGCAAGAATGTGAGACTTGCTAAAAAAAAGCAGAATTACTCAAACATTGTTGAGTATAAACAACATGTAGTGACAAAGAGTTAGATCTAATAGATCACTACAACATGAGGTTGTTTTTTTAAAAAATCCTTAGTGATTTGATTCAAAGCATTTCATATCAATTCAGACCAAAGTCAACGATTCACTCACTTACAATTCACTTCAGATTGATTGATCTACAGAATTTATTATTGATTCATCACTACAATAAATAAACTGTTACACCCCTATCACTTGTGCCCCTTCACAGTTCTCTCTATACTGTTGTCTGTACATTGGAATAGATCAGACTCTTGTTTGCTTGTTTTTTCTCAGCCAAAGATAGACTGAACACGTCACCATGTCTTGTACTGTTGCACTGTTTCCTGTCTCAGGTGGCTGCTGTGCGCGGGTGAAGTGGCTGATCTCTTGGCCCCTGAGCCTCCTGCTCTACTGCACTGTGCCTAACTGTCTTCTGCCTCGCTGGCAGCGTTGGTTCATGGTCACCTTTGTGTTCTCCACCCTGTGGATTGCCTTCTTCTCCTACCTCATGGTGTGGATGGTAAGCAGGCAGCAGCTACACTGTTGTAAGACTCCGAAAATGTGTGTGCAAGACAATTGGATAAAGTCTTCCAGGAGGACAGACTTGATCTCACTGTGTCTCAACGTCTCTGTCAGGTCACCATCATCAGCTACACACTCGGCATCCCAGACTACATCATGGGTATAACCTTCCTGGCGGCTGGCACCAGCGTGCCGGACTGCATGGCGAGTCTCATCGTAGCTCGACAAGGTGACGCTTCATTCTGAACCTCCCACTCCTGAACTTTTTTTACCCGTTCTCCCTCTGTGCTGTGAACACTTACAGAAACACCTTTATAGCTTTTAGTTTAGTGTTTCTCTGTCTCTTTCCAGGCATGGGGGACATGGCGGTGTCTAACTCCATAGGCAGTAATATCTTTGACATCCTGCTGGGTTTGGGTTTCCCCTGGGCTTTGCGCACCCTAGTGGTGGACCACGGATCCTCAGTAGGCACACACTCTGTCCCTTTCCTCTTTTCTCTTTGTCACATCTTGGTTTATGGACTGTGTGTGAGATAAAGAGCGGGGATTTGGGGTTTTCAGCTGTGTTAAATGGTTAGATTTGTGTGACACCTGCTCTTTCCACAGGTCTTCATAAATAACAAAGGACTGGTGTATTCTGTCATCCTGCTGTTAGCGTCTGTCTTCCTCACGGTGAGAGAACAAAATTTATCAACTTTTCCACACAAGTTTTGATGTCTGTTAGGTATCTGTCTTTGTTGGCAGACAGAGCAGTTTTATATTTTGCTCCTGCACCAGTTTTATCTGCCAATTTATATGGACTTGGATTCAGTTCAAGATAGGATGGACGTATATCGGCTTTAAAACACAATTTTGGCATTGCACCGAAAAGTACTTTTATTGACGGAATTTGCAACAGAGCAAAACTAATGTGGTCTTTGCTTTGGGAAACACTCGATCATCATCTTAAGACAGGCCTGAAAACTATTGAACATGTGCCGAAAAATGAGCCGAGGTAATGAGGTAGAATTTGGCCTCATGCCCCTTTACAATATTATGGTGCACATTCTGTGATACGTTTATTAATTTTGGTTGTGAATTGGCCTTCAACTAATTTTTCAGTAGCACATAAGAGCTCTTAACACCTTAAATCTGGCTGTGTTATAATCTCTCACTCTGCTCCCTTTCTCTTCTCTGTCCGTTGTGCCTCCCTTTGCTTCCAGGTGTTGAGCGTCCATCTGAACCGCTGGAGGCTGGATCGCCGGCTGGGCCTGGGTCTGCTGTTTCTCTATGCCATCTTCCTGCTCTGCTCCATCCTCTTTGGGCAGATGTGAGGCCTTACGGTCAGACTGTCAAGCCTGCAGGGTCTTCCCGTTAGCTGCCAAGCTGAGTACCTACCTTGCTGCCACACGTCCCCCTTCCCTCAAACCAAAAAAAACAAAACAAAACAAAACAAAACAAGAGTGACGGCGATGTTGTAAACCATGTGAGAGTTTCTGTGCACCACTGTAGGATACGCTAGGGTGATATTGTACACATGCAACTGCACAAACACAGTCTTCAGTAGTCTTCTATAAAGTGTTTCTGTTTGTACAGTGCAGTGTTTAAAAGCTTTCAGACATGAGCCTTTCAGTATTGGGTGATAGATGAGAAACAGGGCGGCTTATCTGAAAAAAAAAAAAAAGATCCTGACATGGCAGATGGAAGCAGCATGTGTTTTTTGGGTGAACCTGAGACACTCTAGAAATGACATCCGGCACAAAAAGAAAACAGAGCTGTCTTATCTCAGCCTCTATCGGAGTCAGGTTTGTGGTAAAACACCAGATGAACTCCTGTGTGACTCGGTAGAAGTTCACTTCAATTGTAAAGGCAACTCAAAGTCAAACTGGTTCTTGAACTATATTGCTTGGTAGAAGAATAATATTCAAGTGTATGATTGTCTTTATACATGCAGGTGACGCTTAACAACAACTAGATTTGGCATTTTGGACAAACTAACATGCTCAGTGAGCAAAAGTCACAGCTAGTAGAAGTGTGAATTACATGTTTTTATGTATTTATAGGGTCATAGCTTCCTGTTACTGCAGCTTTGTTTTTATCTTTTCCCCTCAAATATGATTGCTTATTATTATTATTATTATTTACAGTAGTAGTAGTATTGATAGTAATATTATAGTTATATTATAGTAATAGTAATTTTATTTTTGATTATTTTCTTTCTAAACTGTATTCTGCTGTTTACTTTATGAGAAAGTATAAATGAAACAAACACCTGACCAGCAGGGATTACAGAACATAAAATCTTACAGAAAACACTAAAATCCTGTGACAGGAAAACCATAAAGTGCACATTCATGGCTGTGCACTTCTGTTATTTAAAATACTCAGCGCCCTTGGGAAAAAAACTGCTGCTGAAACGTCTCGAAGAGCATTTAATGGTGTAACGGCACCTGCCTGATTGCAGCAGTTTGTCCTTTTTCAAATGTTGGTGACCATCTTGCCATAAAATTAGCTTTACAGCTTTGCACAGCTCAAACTTCTGAACGATCCCCCCTTAGACAAAATACAGCACAGTACTTCCACCTGCCATGTCTTGATTCAGCCTGTTTTTCAAGGTAAGACACTCTAATAAATCCAGCAGGTGAATCTTTTTTGTCTCTAGGCCTTCGGTTTCAGAAACCTTGTAAGTTTTGAATGTACACCCTGGCACAATTTATCATTTTGTGTGGAAATATTTACATGCATACAAATGTAGCAGGCAGCACTGAATTACAGCAAAGAACTTCTGAGCAGATGTTGAGAAACAACCGTCACAACAAGATAAAGACACCCTCCAAGTGTCATAATACAGTTAGAATAGGAAATATTAATATGAAATGCACATTATTGTGACAATATTTTGATTATTTTGCCTCACTACTTATGAGCAAGTATTGGTACAACTTAATGTACGTTAAGAGATTAACATAGTGTTACAGTATTTTTAGAGGTCTCATTACTATAAAATCTAATATATAATGTGCTTCTAATATCTAATATATCTAATATATGATGTGTCACAAACTTTGATAACTCAGAGTGCGGGTCTGTTGTGATAGTTCACCATGTTTAGGTACGACAATATGTATGTTTGTATGGTTTCTTGTACATTTAAAGAGATATTTCACTTTGGTGGAACATTTTCTCTTTGTAGCATCAGACCAGCAGCAAGCCATCTACTGCATTATCTGACATATATGTACCTATATATATTTGTGTATGTGTGTGTGTGTGTGTGCGAATGTGTGTCTATGCTGTGGCAGATGATACTGTAAATTACCTGCTGCTTCCCTGTCTTTATATACAAAAAAAACGAGTAAAAAAGGACACAGTCAAATATGATTTGCATCCACTTTGACGTATTTGTGTCAGAGATGATTTTTAGGTTGTTGAGGACAAACGGTCCCAGAGCTGCCAGAGTCTGTTCACACACTCCTGTCGAGCTACTGAATGTGCACGACCAAGAGAAAATGTTCCACCAAAGGGACAGAGAGTTTTTCTGAATTGCTGTAATAATTATTGTTGTCTACAAGACAAGACTTTTTACTGTTTGTAAATGTTAAATATTTTGCATAGTTTTACAAAAATGAATGTCTGACGGAGACTAGTTTTGTGGTGTTTTTGATATTTTGAAAAAGTAGGTGAAGTAGGCCGTATCATTTTAATGTTAACGACGAATGCATATTTTTTGTTTGTATGATGGATTTGATGCAAACTGTAGCCTCTAACTAGCACTCCATGTTATCAAGTCAACTGCAGTTATGTCTTAATTTCTTGTAGCACTAAAAAATCTGATTTCACTGTTGATTCATCCAGACATTAAAACTTCACAATGCGCCGTAAGTGCATTTGCAGGTGCTGGCTTTGCACAGGGATAAAGGAAAAAGAGAAAAAAAGAGGGCACTGAATATAAAAGGAAAATAACAGTTACACAGAGCAGACAAGAATGTAGTGGCAGTTAACGAGAGAAGCAAAAAAAAAAAAAAAAGACATTATAAGACATTAATTTTTGAGTGTTCAAATACTGCAGATTATCTAATTTGATATCTTCCTTAAGTTTGATTTGTTATTCTTAAATTGTGTAATGGGTACATGTCTTATTCAGTAGGTCCACACTGATGCAGTGACTGATCAAATGATCCACCACACTGACTTTTGGAAATTTAATTATGTCACAAAATTAGAATTATTTGGTAAATACCAATGACAAGATGTATTGATCACTTTACTTAACTGCCACACTGGCAAAGGAAAAAAAAGAAAAAGGAAAAAAGAATTTTTTCAATCCCGTCGGACACTTGAATATAATTTTGTATTTGTTCAGCTGTTATCTTAGAGTCTTATACCAGGTCGCTTCATTACATCGTAATGGAGTTTCATGGTGTTTGATGTGCTGGAGCAAAGTGCGTTCCTTTGTCACCTATGGATGGCGTTTGATTACAGTTCATTAAAATTAGACAATTCTCTCACTAGATATATAGATTTATATATATAGACACATGTAGAGGCTGCACTTGCCAATAGGTTTTTTTTTTTTTAAATCCAGAGTAAAATTATTAGAGGACAAAGTGAACTGACAGTCAGTGTTTAAGGAACTGTAAGGGGTTTTAAGAAGCCCATCTCATTTATTTATAAGGATCCCCATTAGCTGTTCACAGCAGAGTCAGCTGTTCTTCTTGGGGTCCCATTAAAATACACGATACATCCAAAACATGTTCACAGTTCACAACACACACTGGTCAACCCTTCCACAAAAACCCTCACCTCAGTGTTTTGGACCTGGTTTTGACGTACCTGAGTCAGATATTGTGCATGTATGTCCTCACCTTTCTTGTCCTTATTCCACACCTTCAACAACCTCACATTTCACGCTGTTCTCTCACAAAACAGATAAAGTCTCTGCTGTTTGAAAGTGAAAGGCCCACGAAGAATCTCACACACTGGTCATGGGTACACAGACACACGCGAGCACCAAACCAAAACACTTTCATTCCTGTTCCTGTGGTTTCACAGCAGCTCACTCAGAGAACGGTTTTCCTTCCTAAATGTTGATTCTCTTGTGATGTTGGAGGTAAAAAGGCATTTTAGAGTTGAACTCTGTTGCTATAGAGGTCGTCTTGGATCATAGAGGACTGTTGTATCTTGAGTGCAATAAAAAAAATTGTGCAATAACTTATCTATCTTTTGTGCAATAACTTTGATCTTTTTTCAAGCCTTATGAGATGGAGATCCAGACCAGTCAGTCCTGAATAGAAAGTGACTTTGGCTTTAGTCTGTCAGTGCCATCTAATGGAGGAGACGGTAACAATCACCCACTGGAATGGTACCAACACCCTCAATCGCCTTTTTTTTTTCTTCTCTCCATTGCTTTACCTGTCTTTTCCCCACTAGCATACACACAGTGTTGTATGGCAGTTGCATCATTTTCTCTTAGCGATCACCGGCTCTTTGTTATGCCATG
>OMLF01011390.1:0-18264 GCA_900302615.1 Holocentrus rufus
GACAGTTGAGACAGTCACTGTTTTGACGCCAAGCTCTATCCCCTGACCTCCAGAGGGTTTAAGGGAAATCAGGGCTGGTGAGGGCAGCTGGGGCGGTTGGAGGAGCGTGAAGGCACCTGGCATCACTGGCATCGTGGTCTGGGGCAGTGGAGGTACTTTAGGGCAAGTAACTAGTAAAGGTTCCTTGTTGCTGTTGGTGGAGACGATTTTTAAGGTGCATGTCTCCTTCTGGCCCAGGACGCCAGAGCCAGGGGGGAAGGAGGTGGAGAGGGTGGGGACAGAGAAGGCGGGGAGGCCAGGGAGGGAGGCTGTGGTCGTAGTCACAGTGGTCATGGTGGAAGTCAGGGGTTGGGGTTGGGTGCTGATGGCGCCTGCTGAGCCGGGCAGTGATGTGATGGGGAGGACTGCGGTGGAGGAGGGGCCAGTTGGGGCGAGGGCTGAGGAGGACAGACACAGGAACAGAAAATGAAGAGAACAAAACAAAATTTGCATCCTCTAACCTTGTGTTCTGATTCTTCTTCCTGTGCTGTGCGATAACACGTTGAGGAACCTGGACTAGGTATTGATAATACATATATGAAACTGTTCCTGAAAGTCAGATCGGGTTCTCACTACCAACTCCAAAAAACGCAGATGGAAACTTTCCAGTCAGACAGAAACCAAAATCATTTGTTTTTTCAGCAGTGATATAGTGATCTCTCCTCTTCCTTACCTCTCTGGACCACCAGGTTTGGGTTGACACCTCTCACCTGGTTGACTGGAACCAGCTGCACCAGTTTGCCATCCACTTTTCGGAATATCTGGTTACCCAGTGGTGTTCGTACTGTTTGTAGAACTATCCTCTGGCTTGTGGTGGACGGGGCCGAAGCTAGTGGCCGGGTAAGCAGGTTCTGTACCGGACCCGTCCCACTGGCACCCGGCACTTGAATCATCAACACCTGGGGCTTGCTTGGAGCCGCACTCCCCGGGGAAGGATTTGGAGGTGACACCACACTGGGAGTTACTTGCGTAGCTGCAACCTTAGAGTCTGGAACACAGAGAGCCACAACGCGATGCAGTGAGGAGACCGACAGAGACCGACAGAGACCAACAAAGACTGCGATCGACTGAGTCAGAATCAGTTTATTCACCAGGACAGCAGGGTGCCAGACTGCTTATAATTGGTTTTCTTTGGCCTGTAGCGGCTCAGAAAAGGTGAAAAGGTTGTATTTTTGTAATTGGTTGGTTTAGTTTTACACTGACCAATTACCAGCCAAACAGAGATTGTAAAAAAGTCACATGACTCACAAGCAGGTCATTTATTCGACAGAGGTTTTTGTAACCTGTCATTCTGCCAGGGTACAGGTTTTGGCAGCAGATGGGCCCGGACAAAAATGATTCCACTTCATGTAACTCCAGCTAAGCATGAAGGACTTGTCTGCACTCGTCTTCTCTGATGTTCACTTAAGAACACATGGAGAAGCATCAATCCAGACTTCATTTGTTATGCCAGGCTTTCCAAGCATGAGGAACCGAATCTGTCTCCTGCTTTTGTGTTTTGAGCTGGTTTCTTTAGCTGGTTGGACTACGTTCTCACCACCATTCTCTTGTTAGAGGACTGAGACATTTTCTGGCTGTTTGGTGTCACCAGAGTTCAGATGGCATTGGTCTCATCTGGTCAAACAAACCAAACCATAAGAGGAAGCACTGCGGAGTTCAGATCAACTGTTCCAAACATGCTTGGTGTGCACACACTCTGGATGTCTTGGTAGAACTGGTGCACTATTTTAAGGGTAAGAGTGGAAAAACATTGACATGATCTCTTAAAATCTTATATTTAAAATCATATCTCAAACATCACAATAAAATGACAAGTGGACTAAAGCCAGAAAGTCCCAGCAGGAGACAGGGCTGAAGGTGAGAAGTAAAGCAGAGGTCTGAAGCCACGGCGGACAGGAACACGGACTGTAATTTAACTCCGAGATCACACTTCATGTCCTGAACACACTGCAGTTAGACAATCAAGTCCATTTCCAAATGAGACATTGTGGTGCCGCCACATCACTGCATTGATAAAACATGTGAACTAAACCAAATGTTATCTTGCACAATTTTACTAGTCATAAACACCTTTGACAAGTTCATCAAATTTGCAACGAAAGTTCATGCAGTGACACTGTTATCAGTAACAATCAATTTTATCTCAGTTTGAGCCACAGAATTATTTTATGGGTTAAGTATGATCAGGGAGTAAAGCTTGAAGACTATGGAATGTACAATATGGAAAATGGAGGACATGGGATCCAAACTATTTCATATCACCACCAGTCAGTGATTCTGGACTAAGTCTTACACCATTAAAGAGGCACCTTCACATTTTGAATTTCATTCAAGACTGTCTTAAAAACGAACTGATGAAAAACATCTAAAATTCAAACTGTGAAGGTGTCACTTAACTGCCCACCTAGAAGATCACAAACCACACATGGAAGAATGGCCGAGCTATGGTTAGAGATTATACAAGACTGGTAATCCAAATTATGAGATGACATTTTGTCATCACTGCTCTACAGTCATGGATTATGCATGGAGGAGTCAATGGGGCCATTATGAGAGCTTGTCCTAAGTGACAATTGCTTGTTATAGATGAACATGGAAGTGCCAAAAGTAAAGGACTATGAAGGCTATTGCAGCTTGAATTACTTGAATTCACACTGGTTACTAGACTCAAGTACTTCACTCGGACTTGGATCCAGATATTGAGGACTTGGGACTCGATTTGATGTTTGGTTACTTGACTACAACACTGCCTCATAGGCTGTTTGAATTCAATCTTCCACCAAATGGCATGTTTAATTGTTGTTGTGGCTACTAAGAGAAATAAATCCATGACTCAAGAGCTTCAGGATCACCACGGCAACCCGATAAAGCAGTTTTTCTGATGTCTTGTATACTCTTCCACCGCTCTCAGCCAAGCCAGGCTTTAAGTAATACCTGCTATGGGGGCGGAGCTAAAAGAGACGGCAGGCACCACTCTGACGTGGCTAGCCCCTCCCTGAGAGGCCGGATAGACCACCGTTAACATCTGGTGACCCAACCCCAGATGCTGGGTCTGAGGAGGCCCCACCCCTGCCCAAACAAAGGGAGGGAGTGGGGCAACGGATGGGCCAGGTTGGGGTGGAGGGGGTTGAGTGGAGGTAGGACCTGACTGGTCGGCCTTCACCACTGTAGGCTGAGCCACTGTGGAACAGAGACGGGGGGTTGAGCGGTTATGGTGGAAACTTTAGCTGCGTTCCATTCAAAGTTGGAAGTGGGAGAGTTCCAGCTGGGAAGTTAAAGTCATTCCAACTCCAGTGCAGTCCGGATGTCCAGCTCGGTTAAAACCAGGGGAGAGACATGGATGCCTAAGTCTGTGAAGAGTCTCATTCATCCAGGTCATAGTATATCTGAGTGCTATACCAAGGTGAACTGGACCTGCTTGAGGTTCTAGAAGAAGTTTTGACTCTCATCCAAAAAGGTTTCTTCAGTTCTGAAGAAGCCTGAAGAAGAACTGAAGAAGCCTTTTGGATGAGAGGAAAAAAGTCTTATAGAACCTCAAGCAAGTCCAGTTGCGTTTGTACAGCACTTACATGGATACCTAAGAAAATTTCTTTGCCCAACATAAAACTCTTGTGACCACAAAGGTTTTCCAATGATATTTAGCAAAGTTTGCTAGTTATTGAAGAATGCAAAGAACTGTGAGTGCAACTTAAATTCACACTGTACGCTTAATCGGTTGGTTTGGTTGGTTACCTGCACAGGACAGTATATAAACAGACAGGAACACTTACCAGCTTTTATTTGATGGTTTGAGGTCATTTCTTTGACTTTTTCAAACAAAGTAATTGGTTGTAAGAAATGCATTTCCATTGTTTTTCATATTTTCCATTGTTTTAGTCGGGTGAACTCTTAAGTACTATTGGGTGGAATTCTGGACCAACAATTTTCCTTTCCGGTCAGGGTTAGGGGTTCAATACCCAATGTGCTTCAGTGGGTAAAACAAGGCACTAAAACCACCAGGGTCTGACCTTGAACTATATTTATAAAGACAATTCCAGTATTTAGAGGTTTTGGTCATTTTCCACATTTTCTTTTTCCATTATATTTATAACTCCATATTAGCATTCTGACGCAACTTTTCAAAATGTGACTATTGGTTTCTCGTACACAGTGACAAATTACTGCTAATGACGATAATACTGACGATTTGATTGATTGTCCCGGCACATACTGAACACTGAGCCATCCAGATAAGGGATCACTCTCTAATGTCTTGATCTGCCCAAGGTTTCTTCCATTTTTTTTCAAGTAAGATTTTCTTGTAAGTTTTGCCTTGTATTCTGTGTGAGGCTGGGCAGAGCAGGGTAACCAAGGCTGTGAAGGCCAGGTGGACAGGTACACAGATAAACTTTACTGGAGGCAATAAAGGCAGGCTTCTTGTGTCCTACTTGTTATTGATTAGTCTTAAGCTTTGTTTTGCCTCCTTGTGTTTGTTTTGTCATCCTGTTCTATGACTGACTGTTGATTAGTCAGATCTACTGAAGCCACCTTCCTTGTAAAGTAGTTGGAATGAGGAGGTACAAAAATAAAGGACCTTAAACTTATAAACAATTGATTTAACAAAAAAAAGAGACAGAAAACATGAAAAAGAGCACAAACTGAAATCTTGTTGGAACTGTCCACTGAAGTGTATACTCTCATGGTCTTGTAAGGCATTTTAAAAACCACAATGCAGAGGCAATGCGTTCTAGAGGTTTGTCCTCACCTGTAGAGCTGCGTGGGACAGAGACCACCGTGACTGTGCGCTTGGCACTGCTGAGGGTGGTGGTGGCTCCGGCCTGAGGACTCGCTGATGAACTCAGGGCCTGACAGGGTTTAGAGGAGGAGGAGCAAGAGGTGGAGGAGGAGGAGGAAGAGGAGGATAAGGAAGAAGAAGAAGAGGAGGTTTCAGCCGGACCTCGTAGATGCCTGACTGGTCCCACTCGGCCGGTCAGATAGGCCGCCAGGCGGTTTGCAGGGTGAAGCGCCCCCATCCCACCAAGCTGGATCTTGGCTAGAGGGTAGAGCTTACCGTTCACCTGAGGAAACAGAGGTAACCTGATCAGGGTTTAACTGATAAAGACACCTGCACTTTGGTATCACAGCCAATGACGTTCGAGCTCTTGTTGGGTAACATTGAAGGACTAAAAAGTGTTGCTTTGGGGTGAGACAGGAAGCTGGTCATAATTAGGTCTCAGAGGCTTCATGGTGAAAACCTCTAGAGAGTCCTTCGGTCTGTCCGTCTTTCTGGCAGACACAATATCCTGAAGGCCAACAGATTTTGACCAAACTTTGGGGTAATGGTCTGTTTCTGGATTTTCAAAATCACACTGATTATCTGTAAGTGGGCACTAAAACGTTTGTTTAATTGTCTGTACATCAAACACAATATCTTGGACGCTGTTCGTGGATTTTCATAAAAATTAAATGATGTATCTCACTGCTCTCTTGAGGAAGTTTTACATTGTGACTTCTGATTGGCCCAAAGGAGGACTGCATCATTTACAGGGGACGACATGTTGAATGCTGCCTTGTTATAGAAACTGCAGATCCACATCCTGGGATTTTCCTAAAGTGTTCCCCCAGAGAGCTGAGACACACTTTTCAATTTTGGCACTAGATCCTACTTTGAAAAACTGAGGTCTTTCAAAAGACACTGAGGCCTTACTGCATTTTAGTCAAACCCTGAAGTTTTAAAGATTTTCAGGGCTCATAGGAACCAGACATGGAGCTCACCTGGACCACGTGGTCGCTGCCCCCACGCTCCCTCCTCTTGGCGGAGAGGAAGCCAGCGGGAGAGATTCCAGTTAGGAAAGGCAGACCCATCTTCATCATCTTTATCTTCTCTGTGCTCTCTTTTACTTCCTGTCCTCTCTTCTCTTTGCTGTTGTCCTCCTTGGTATCTGCTAAGTTCTCCTTCTGCTTGATATCCCCCGCTTCCTCTTCCCTTGGCCGGTCTTCCAGACGCTCATCCTCCATCTCCTCCCCTTGCCAATCCTCTAAACGCTCCTCCTCCTCATCCTCTTCCACCTCCTTCTGCCAGTCATCTAAGCACTCCTCCTCCTCCTCTTCCACCTCCTTCTGCCAATCCTCTAAACCCTCCTCCTCCCTCTCTCCAACCTGCTCCTGTGGTTTTGCTGGTGCTGACGTGGTTGTGGGGTCCAGTTTGGGTTCGGTGATGTGGACTTTGTAATGGACGCAGCGGTTGACGCCGTCGTCCTCAACAGACTGACTCAGCGGCGTGATGAGGTAGGTTTTGATCCAGAAGGGTTTGTCGAGTCGGTCGTGAGCCATTGCCTGGCAGACCCTCTGCAGGATGTAGTTCCGGTCGGCTTCGCTGTGCCACTGACACTCCGCCATGATCGACAAGCGCTTCGATGGCGTCGGTTCAGGTTCTGCTGGAGGTTTCGCGGGCTGCTTGGTCGGTGCTGGCTGATGAGGCTCGGCTACAGGACCAAAGGAGAAATCGAATCACTTTTTAGGTACTAAATCTTCCCTGCTGTCGTCTCCACAGCCGACTCTGAAATCCCAATGATTATTCCTGTGCTAATGCTGTGACTATTAGACTACAGGAGATTATTGATGTCACTTGAAGTTATAATCCATTTAGTGCTGTCTACAACTAGCTGCAATTTCACACAATAATTTTTTACCATTTAGTTATCTATTTCTTGTCATTTTTAAAATTTAAGAAATTACATTTTTTCATGCAACCTCTACTCTACCAGCCCACTTTCAGGCACAGATGGAAGTACTGGTATCATGATGTGAGTGATGTCACACCAGTTAATTCTTTTAACACGTTGCTGCTCAGACTGTTAGATGGAGGAACAAGAGGAACAGCTGAAAAAGAAAAAGTCACTATTACCATCAGCTGAGGTTTAAGGCTGAAAGTTTAACTCCAAATGTGCATAGACACCACAGAGGAAACATGCACAACTGCTGCTGAAGGAAAATAAAACTTTTATTATCCTTTAAGTGTGGCCTTGTGAAACAAATCTGAATGTCATGGAAAAATATCTTAACTCAATCTTTAATGAAACTTCACCTTGAAGACTCTGGAACTTTTTGTTACTGCACAGAGCAGCTGGTTAGTATCACTGTGTGCCCTCAGTACTTTCTCATTAATACACAGGTGAACACATTTGAATAAAGTCACTAATAATTGAAGCATCACCACTCCTGATCATACTGTCTCAACTCATCTAATGTAATGATAAGAAATAAAAAAAAAATCTACTTAAATGAAAAATCAACCCATTCACTATCCTACAAGTTTGTCAGCTACACCTGGATGTCCCACAGAGGGAAAACACCTTGGACTCAAAAGTCAGAAAAAAAAACACAACAAAAACACAATTTGCACCCTTAAAGAAGGAAGAAGGGAAGGAAGGCCCTCAACATCAAACCTACCTGGTGGGTTGGAGGATTTGATCTTGGCTTTCTTAAGTGCAGCGTCTTTCTTCTTCCCAGCTTTAGGTGGGCCGTCTTTAGACTGGCCGTGTCCTTCCTGGAAGAAACACTTCAGTTTGTGAGTAAAACTCACTGGAACGTCAGTTAATTCACATTTATTCCAGAGTATCTACACCATGATCTGTGAACCAGGAACTGTACCTTCTGGCTGTGCTTTGTGGTCTTCCTGACTGTGAAGGCTCTGACCCGGGCACAGCTCTTATCGTCCACGCCGCTCTCCTGCAAAAAAAACAAGAGCAGCCACTTAAACTATTTACAACCAAAATGATCTCTCTTAGTCCACCAGTTCTCCTCACTTAGTTTTGTCTGTTCCAGTGCAGAACGGTCTAACAAATCCATTTCTGAGGGAGAAGTAAAACTGAGGTTCTTTAGGTTAAAGTCTGTATTACTTTGTTTTTAAGATCTTGTTTGTTTGTTTGTTTTGTTCTGTTTTATTTGATGCAGGTTGAGTTGATTGTGTGTGTGACATCATAATAAAATCAATAACTGATGAACTGTCTCAGTGTCCTCACAGCAGTCCAGGGCAGGCAGATGGAGTCTGGCGCGTGGGTCGGGTCTGGATCTGTGTCTTCACTTTCTTTCTTCCACAAGGTCCGGACCCGCTGAGCAGGCTGGGAAACGCTGTCCGCCTCCTTCAGAACTACAAGTCAAAACCAACCAGTTATTCCAGTTCTCACAGTAATCTGGCAGCACATAAAAACTCATTTGATGGGGAGACCGTCTGAGACCCTAAACCCTGGTGCAGATACTCACTATAGGCCATCTTCATCCGCTTCTTCCTCTTCCTCTTCCTGTTGATCACCTGGTCCGAGGGGCTGGAGTCCGGCCCATCCAGGTTCTTCAGCAGGACCACCTTCTGTTTGAGGCAGCTGCAGCCGAACATGCACTGGGCCCGGCCGCAGTGTGTGATCCTGGTGGTCTGGGCCAGGCTAGAGCAGACGCAGCCCAGCCGGCAGAACTCGTTCAGGCAGGGCGGAGCTCGCCGCTTGATGATCTGGATGGGAGCCGTGGGATTCTCGCTGACGAAACCCTGCAGAGGACAGAGCAGGGAGACGGGACAGGAAGTTCATGTGATGCTGCTATGAGGTCTACAGCTGTGAGCAGCAACAGTAAGTATGAATATGGTGAACGGAAGGTAGAAGAACGGCTGCTCAGTGTTTCTGTTTTACCATTAAGGTGAAGAGTGAGGTCAGAGCGATGGCAGCCCTCTCCTCGGTGATGCAGGTCCTCGGCCGGCCCTCCCACACCACACCGTCCTCCAGGTCCTTCTGCTTCAGCAGGGCCTTGGTTACCAGCGGCATGGCGGTAGTTTTGGACGTGTCGCTGCTCTGCTCGGCGGCGTTCCCGAGCTCGGAGTCAGACTCTAGGGGAGCCATGTCCTCTGAAACCCCCAGCGGAGAGGTTTTGTTCACAGAGGGACTCAGACTGCGGCCGGCGGACCTCTTTTTCAGCTTCTTTCTCCTTTTCAACACCAGATCCTCTGAGTCATAGGTGATGGGTGCTGTGTGATCGAATGGAGGTAAAACTGCATCAGCCCTGATTCTGAAATGTTTTTTCTTTGATCTTGGGACAAAGTCGGTCTGTGACTCAGTGATGGGTGCTGTGTGCTCTGAGGGGGGGGTGCCGGCCCGGCTCTTATTGGCTTTAGTGGGAGACGAGGACCAGACTGCATGCTGCTCAGGGTCGGGCGCTGCTGCAGGAAACATCTGATCCAAACCCAGAGTTGATGCTTTGAGTTTGTTCTGCTTAGAACCTGCAGCCTTCTCCTTCTTGATGGTTTTTCTGGACTTTTTCAGCCCCATGGGGGGCAGTTTGGGTCTCTTAGAGGGCGGCACAAAGCCAGATATGAGCGCCGATGTGGGGGAGGCCAGAGGTTGTTTCTTCAGGATGTCGTCGAGGGTTCGGACATAACTCGTACTCCTGGTGGGAAGCTCGTACACCACCGGCTCCGCCGCCGCCTGGGAGAAGCTGGCGGCGCGTTCGTCAATGAGCTTGCCCTCGTTTTCCAGATACTCATCCAACATGTCGCTGCAGAACGCAGACAGGTTCTTCTTGGGGACTTCAGAGCTGGGAGCAACTGTACAACACAACACAGGTAAGATAAGATGTCCTGCTCTGAGGTGAAACTGAGTCAGAGGAACAGCAAAGGAAAAAAAATAAAAATAAGATTGAAGATGTAACATCTACATCATTAATGCTGAGGGAATTCTCACTAAATGGACCACATACCTACATGTACCACTCTGACACATCAACATGTCACTGTCAGTGTGTGATACAATGGGACAGTTAATGTGAACAAATGAGATCGTGGTGCAGACGACAACCACTGAAGTGTGTTACAGAAAGTGTGTTTGATCAATCAATTAAATTGGTTGTTTGAAACTATACATAGAATAATCACCGATCAATAAATCACAAACTCTATTACCTTCAGGATTAGATGCTGATGGAGCTGACAGAGTCTCAGATGGAGCAAACTTGTCTCTCCAGCCTTTAATCTGTGTGACGTCTGTGGTCTTCCCCGTCCTCGACACGAACGCTGCAGAAACACCTGGAACAGGAAACTCAGTCTGAGCAGGGGACTTGTGTTATACTGCAGAGTCCAGGCATTTGTCTTTCAGAATAAAATGCCTCCATGACTGCAAGACACTACAAAAATCTCCCACTGCATTTTCAACATTCCATATTCAAAAAGCTCATCTACTGACAGATCATTGGTTTCAGTGCTGAACACCAACATCGAGTTTTGTTGGGTGTCTCAAGATGTTTAGTGCTCTGCAGTGTGTCAGGAACTGCAGAAACTATTTATATTATGAGAAAAAACCTCAAATGTAAACAAGTTTCTTAAACTTCTCAACTTCTAAAAAAATGACGTAGGACCATGTTAAACTTTAGCTAAATGTTTTGTTAGCGTGGTGCTGCTCACCCTGCGATGGTGCCAGTGTGTCAGCCGGCGGTTCCAGAGAGACTCCGGGTGGAGGGATCGGCAGACGGACGCCCAGGTACTGCAGGTCGATGGCTAGAGCCGGATCCAGCAGGTTCATCTTCAGTCCAACTTTATTTAAATAGAAAATGGACAAAAAATAATGTCTGTCAGTGTCTAAAATTGCAGCAAATGGTATTTATTTAAATTAAAGGCAGTTACCTGCTGGCATTTTGAGGTTTCACAGAATGGTTAATTAGTTAAATTAAATAATGTGAATCTGCAAATTATGGCAAGCTGTCAAACCATTATTATAGCTGATATATAAACAAATGAATACTAAAACTAAAACATCAGCCAGTTATTTAATATTCCCATAACTCAGCAGAGAGCGTACCTTCCTGCAGGACAGGGTGGATGACCTGTCTGTGCTTCATCAGCTTCATGTCTCTCAGAAGAACCTTCTCACAGGATGTGATCCTCTCCTCCAGACTCTCTGCTGCTTCAACTGGAGAAAAACACCTTCTTAAGACCCATTTAACTGAGGAATAAACTGTTACACTCATTATCACAGAACATCTCAAATCTCTTACAGATCTCAGACAGTAAACGTAATACTATGATAACAAGATATAAGAACATCCATGTTGCATACCATTCTTAGCTGTCTCGGTGGATTCTTGTGGTTCTGATTCAGAAGGTTTCTGGGGTTGAGTGGAAACCCCAGTGCCTTCAGGCGAGTCCCCCAGGTGCAGCCTGAGAGCTTCCTGAAATGTGATTTTTGTTTGTAATTCTTGCTGCTCATGTTAGAGTAAGATAGCTTCAGTTATTGAAACCATGCTTTACAAATTACATCACATTTGCAGGTAAGTCCATGCTTAAAATAAAACTAAAATTAAATGAGAAAAAGGGAAAGTTTTTCATTTCTGCCCAAACAAAGAAAAAGGTGGGTCAGCAAAGAACTGAGCCCCGTTACTCATACATGGATAACAGAGTTAGTTGCATGTTAACTGACACATGTTCCTTTATACAAGTTTAAATTCTAGTCAAACTTGTTATCAGAGCTGCAGTTCCCTCAGAGACAGACTGGGCCAGTCAGAGTTAGCTGGACTATGGAGTGTTAAAGTCCCACTCACTGCCATAACCACGGTGATTTATCATGAGAGAAAACTACAAAACTTTTATCTTCTTGTGAGCGAATAACAACACAATGTTCCCAAAAGATGTTTTCACATATTAAAAAAACAATCAGCTGTGACAGGCTGCCCCCCACGGCTGGTCCAAGTCACCCTGAGTGAAACAGTTTTTTTGGTTTTGTTTTGTCTGTGTGACGTTTGGTGTGTGAGATGTTGCTGCTTCAAGCTTGGGGAATTTTGGCCTGGTGGTGGCGCTGTGGTGGTCCGATCAGTTTCATGTTGTGGATACTGGATTTGGGTGTAAAAACACATAATCAGATTTGAGCCGACAGTGTCTGAGGTACTGAGGTGAAGCTCAGGGCCTGTTGGCCTGGCGGTGGCGCTCTGATGTGCCAATTAAGTTTATGTTCAAAATGTCAAAATCCATCATTCAAACAAGTTTCATCCAAAACAGGAACAGAGGATCAGAAACCACATGAGAGTTATAGCTGGACGGACAGAGTCCAGTCCATAGTCCCTTACTCCACCTTCAATCGTGGGGGCTTATAAACTTTAAATTTTTTATCTGCATACTTGTTTATAAAATAAACAACACAGAGAGCCAACAGTATGGACACCAATCTCTCTCCAATAATCAGCTGAGAGTGCAGCAGAAACTGTGTGTTAAAATGCATTTGCAAATGCGTTTCCCTCCCTCTGTTGTGTAACAGAGTGGGAAAAAGGGTATGAAATGAGATGGCACTTTGATACCCTTGAGGAAATTCAGGAAGTTCGGTGATACAAATTAAAAATAATATGTGCAAAACATTGATTCACAAGAATCATAAGAAAATATGACTTCTTTAGTTTTCCTCTAAAGGGTCAACGCATGTTTTGGCTGTGGGCAGGGCTTAAAAACTCCAGGATCATGCCTTTTAAGATTACCCCATACTTGAACTCTCTATTTGTTTTCCCCTCTGTTTCAAAAAACACAATTATCTAGATTAAGTACATATGTGTTTGATAGATCAGTGTGTAGCCTGCTGACCTGGCTGATGCCAACTGTGTGGGACAGCAGGGAGCAGTTACTTCTAGTCTGAGCAGGCTTCACTCACTTGGCAGCATCGTGCAAATTCTGAGCATTGGTTTTGATTGGTTCTCATGTCTGAATATGCAATGAATGCAATGAAATGTTCTATACATATAGTGCATCCGTATTATGAGCAGAAAATCCATCCCTATCATACGTGATACAGGAGACAGTTCAACAGCAAAACATTTCCTAACTTGGCCATTCAAACACCATAGGTCTACGTTATCAAATCACCTAGAAAATGTTCAAAATCCTTATTCTAATCCTACAGAACGACAGTTTAAGTTAAACATACCACAATGCTAAGATCAGACAGATTTCAAATATGTTCCTCAAGCAAATAAGCCTCATTTTCTTCTATAAGTAGAACAAAAAATACATTCAACCCAACTAGGTTCAGCATCCTTACCGAGCTTCCTGTCCTATTTATTTCCAAAAATGCTAACAAAAATAGATTTGGGTTCAAGCTTTAGTCACTCTTTAACAATTTATGAGGAACAAGACCCTGGTGTCAGAGACAAAAAATTGTAAATGTTTTGTTGCATTTGCACACGTGGTGGTGCACAATGCACATCAACTTTCATGCCGCTTGGTGGCACAATATAGAACTACAGAAAGACATCTAATTAATGAAAACGGTTTTAATTTTACCTTTGATGTGAAGGAGACAAATAACTGCTCCTCCACTTCCTCAAGGTTGGGTTGCATGCTAGTGTGTAGAGGTTCATCCTTCTTCAGAGCCTTATCCGTCAGAGGAGGCCTTCCCCGTCTCGATTTCTTCTTGCATTTCTGGGGCTTGTTAGCTGGGGACGGTTGTACCTGCTGAGATGGGCCCTGTGCGCTGGCTGTTACTGTGGTAGGAGGTGGGCAGGGAACTGTTGCTGCTTCGGTATTTGAAAAGTCCACCTCCATTGCAAGGTCGTCGTCGGTAGAAAAAAAGTGCACAAGGTCTGCAATAGACGGTGTTGGTGACAATCCATCACCATCTAATGAGGAAAAGGTTGGAGACAGTGGTAATTGAAGTGCAAGAGGAGACAATTCTGCTGGGAAGGGAAGCGATTGATCGTTTTCTTGAAATGATGTAGCTGCGTCAGCTGGAGAAGATGTGGCAGTGGTTAGAGCCTGTGATCCAGAGTGGGAGGGAGTCTGTGAAGGCAACAAAGATGTAGTGCTAGATGATAATGAAGCAGGCTGTGGTGTGTGTTGAATAAATGTGGTTTCGAATGGGTCAGGCAGAGGTAACACTGTATGCCATTTAAAGACAGATGCAGCAGAGTCTTCACTGTGTGGTAATGGTCCATGTGGTACAACTTTAGAAGTCAGTCCTGGGGGTGGAGGACTAAGTTCTAATTCTAAAGAGGCAGGGAGGGAAGGTAAAGGTTCAGGTGAGCTTGCAGGTGACAAAGGCTCAAAGCCAAATGGTGAACACTCTGAATCAGGAAGCAAAGGGTCAGACTTCATGGTGGATAGTCTTGAGGGAAGTGTGGTAGACTCTGTAAAGGTCAATGTCTGGGGCAGGTTAGGGACAGGTAACACTGCATTAAGGTCTGATGACAACATGGGACATGAAGAAGAGGTAGTAAGAGATGATGAAATGGTGGATATAGCTGCCCCAGAGGTATAAATTGGCTCATCAGGATTGGTTAACACTGGTGCACCGTCTGGTACCACTGACCCCAAGGCCTGACTTACAGCTACCGGAACTGACGGCAAACAATCAGCCCTTGGTCCCCCATGATCTGTAGCAGCAACTGTAGTTTGACGTGAAGGGCTTGAGGCCTGATGACCTGTTTCAGCTGCTTGATCAGTAACATTCAAAACCTTTCTATCTGGATCAAGATCTGAACCAGTACAGATGGATACTGGGCTGCCAGGTTTGGTCATTTCACCACTGGGATCCTTTGAAGGATCAGCAGGTTTGTTGGTGTGGTCAGGAAGTGGACCAGCACAGGGTGCAGTAGAATGGGAAGTTTCTAACATGGATTCAGTTGGAGCTGCTGTAGGAGATTTCGGCGTGGTTTTGACCTGCCTGGGTTTCAGTCGGTGCTGCTTCAGAAAAAGAGCGAGGGCTGGCAGAGGCAAGGGTGCAGGTCGTTTGTGTGGCCTTGCATTCTCTTCAGGTTTAGCTTCAGCCTTACTTTTACAGTCAGAGTCTGCAGAGGAGTTTAGAGACACTGTTGAAGCAGGGGCAGGTGTGGCTGATGACTTATCATTGACCACAGTACAGTTTGTCAATACAGTATCTTTGCAGTTCAATGAATTGACACGGTGCTTGTCCCCCTTTGAAGACTTAGTATTTTTCTTTGTTACATTATCAGCTGTCTTTGCAGATGAGATTTCAGTATGTGTTTTGAGAGACAAACTGTCCTCAGCAGCATCTTTTCCTTTGCTTTTAACAGTTGTGTCCTTAATATCAGTTTGTTCGATTTTGCAAGTAGTACTGTTACTGATGCGCAGTTGCTCCAAATTGCATCTTTTTAGTGAAACATGAGCCTCCCGGATCAGTTCAGAAAATAACTTCTGCGTAGGACGTGCATTACTGCTGAAGAAAGAAAGAATGAACACATTAGTGATAATACTGAATGCATTTATCATGCATGTGATAGCTCACTGTAATAGTGGACCAGGCCATTGTATCCAAATGGAATAAGTACCCAGCCCAGTACATGAATATGTTCACATAAACCACACTGTCCAGAACCTTAATGATATAGCCACAATTATCAGTCAAAATCAAGCTTCATGTATTGTCTAATGCTTGGTCTCAAAACAAAAATACCAAATTGTAAAAGGTTTGGTCCACAGATTTGGAGCTTATAAAATGACATCTGAGGTACTTTTTGGTTGGCATGAGAGATGTACATTCATGGTGTTTGAGGTCTACTGAAAATATTCGAGTTTTATGAGGACTGGACAAGTTCTCATTTAGTTATAACCAATTTTGTGATTGTCCATAAGCTATCTGCTAATCTGTGTGAACATAAGGTCTTTAAGTGTCTGAACTTGACTTTTCTTTACAGTACTTTACCAGGTAAATCAGGGTAATTATGGTTTTGATGTGGACATGCACCATTACATTGCAGCCCATACAGGAAGAGAGAGGTTTAGGTGATATGGACCAGTGTTAGGTTTAGAGCAAGGGCACAACAAATGTATTAGCTGGCAAAACACCCATTGAGCTCTAATATGCAAAACTTTCAAAGACTCCAATCAGATCCTACCACGTAAAAAAGTGCTCCATTTCTCTGAAATATTCTGATGGATATTCATAAGATAGTTGTCTTCTGTCTTGGATTTTCCTCCAATTTGGAGTTTTGATATACAGAGTTTGGCGTACAAATCATTTTTCCCACTTAAGTGATGCTCTTACCAAGAACTTTCCCCAGTGGGCTTGGCAGTCGACTCATCTTTGTCTTTACTGGAGGTTTTCTGGACTTCTGGAGTCAAGGGTTTCTGGTCTACTATTTTTGAGCTTCTAGGTTTATGGTTTGCAAGTAAAGACTTCAGGTTCTTTTTTACAGGATGCTGTTCATTGGTTGTTGTGCTTCCCTCTTTACGTGTGTCTTTGCCAGTGATCGATTTGAGCTTCAGGGCCCATGAACTAGATCCATCCTCCTTGAGTCCTTTGGCAAATGGATTGTAGTCGACTTTCAGCTGAGCAAAGCGTGAGTTCTGGTAAGCTGTGACCGCCATGAATTCAGTCTGGGGGAATGTGAATGTTACAACATGGGGCCCATTTAGTTTTATGTCTTTAGCAGCTTTGTCAGATTGTATCACATGTAGTCGTGGCAAGTAGCGATGCATCGCATGCAAGACAATGTTCCCGTCTGAGTCCGAGATATCACCGGTGAGCCTGAGTTTGTAAAAGGACACTGGATTCTGCATCCAGCACTGACCTGTTGATGGAGACTCAGGATGAGCAAATGGCTGACCCTTCACATGACGCTCTGCCTTGCCAGCAACTTGCCAGTTTTGGCCAGTCCACTTGTAGCGACTGTTGTCTATGGGCTGGATATCCATAATTAAAGAGTACTGCTTCGTTGGCTCCAAGCCAGTGATGCGAAAACGACAGTAGGGAAACATCCTGCTGCCTTGTTTAGTCAGAATCATCTCAGTTCTGCATCTGAAGAACTCGTTCCACATGCTGTTGTTGTCCAGGGTCACTTTGATGCCTTTGCAGATGCTATCTGGTGACAGATTGTCTGACTGAGAATTCAAACTGGCAGGATGTTTCATTGTGGGAAGTGCAGATGCGTTGATGACTTCCTTTGAGAACATGTTGGATTTTACCATCATGTCTGACTCTTCATTGGTTACAAAGCCGCCTTGTTCTAACCCACCTTCTCTCGCCTTGCCAGGTTTTAAGACAGCAAAGCGTGCAGGTGGAGGGGCAGCAGCAGCTGTCAGGGCAGTTGCCCCTTCTTCATGAAACACCATGCCTTTCTGCTTCTTCTTAGAAGCCATGAACAAGTCACAGACATTTAAAGGGCAGGAGAGCCCCGCTTGTCATACAGTGGTTCAAGTCAGCATCCTGAAAGAAAACACACTATTATTCAGAATGTACTGTTTGTCATTGTGTACAGTTTCTGAAGAAAAACCAACAAGGCAAGACCAAAATGTCATGCTTTTATTAAAATAATGGAAAAATAATTGTCCTTGAGAGGTATGACTCTACTGCTCTACGCTGGCACTGTCCTTGTCGCTTTGAGAGTTTTGAAAGGAATACTGCTTGGATGAAGTCCTTAACTCATACATTTGATTGGTGTACCTTGAGTTAAGGAAGGGTCATGTTTATTGGTCTCATTTGGTTACTGGGATCCCAAATGTCATTACTACATTTATATTATGCTTTGAGGGAAATATGACTTGGTAAAACTAGTTAAACCTTGCTATACAGAAAACTATTTCCATAACCTTCCTATCAAAAAATATCAATTACAAGCTCAGAGGTGCACGCTCAAAATCAGACCAAATGTGACACCACCAATTGCAAAAGGCATAATTCAGTACACAGCATGATGTTGACGCTTTTTCCAACTTACCAAGACTGAGATGTTGGATAGCATTTTCACTTCTGTATGTCCACTGGTTTGGTTCCTATGAGTAGCATTTTGTATTAGCTTAGCATAAAAACTTGAAGTCTACATGAGTCATAAGCCTGGCTCCATGAAAGTGAAAAAATAAACTTTCAGATGTGTATTTCAAATACACGATACATTGTGTAAATAAGACAGCTTTTGAGCTGCTGTAAGGTTTATTTTTTCACTTTGACGGAGCTAGGCAAATGACTCCTGTAAACTTCAAGTCTTGATGCTAAGCTAACACGAAATGCTACCCATAGGAACCAAACCGGTGGACGTACAGAGGTGATATGGAATCGAACATCTTGTCTCAGTCTGGCTAAGTCGGAAAAAGGGAATTTTGCCCAAAACATAAGAGTATCCCTTTAAGAACTTCAGACTACTGTTTTTCACCGCATTGTAATACGAGTGATGCGGTTTCTTTTCACATTCGTGCAAAGTGAAAAATCACTATATATTTTACTACTATTTAAGGTTAAGGTCAGGGAAAATGTTTCCAGTGAAGTTATGGTTTGGTTT
>OMLF01011391.1:0-11321 GCA_900302615.1 Holocentrus rufus
CAAACACACACACACACACAAACACACACACACACACACACACACACTTCTTAAATTGGCTACTTAAAATGCAAATGCAAAAACCATTACCTTCTGTCATCTTTGTACCATTCAAAATCGGCCTCAGGCACTGCGTTGGCCTCACACTCCAGCATTCCTTGCTGGCCCAGAGTCACTCCAACATCTCTGCCCTCTGACACACTTGGAGCGTCTACAAGCAGACAGAAACACATAAGACCACAGCGCTCAGTGCTGCAAGCAGCGCAAGCCAATAGTATCCTAGAAGGGTCAATGCATTTCCTTTCTCTTTCTTAAAATTTTAAACATGTTTTTGATTTAATTACAAATCTATACCATGAACAAATCTACATCAAGGACAAAGAAATATGCATTCAATTTATGTAATTTATGTACTTAATACAATGGAGTTAGTTTAAGGATATCAGCAAAAAACATGTAGTTACACCAAAAAGCCTGATAGGTTGGTTGTTAATCACAACGTAATATGTCACTGGCCCCATAGGGAAGGTTCTCCTGCCTTCCTCCACTGGGAGGTCAGAGGTCAACAACAGAGCAGCGTCCCTGGAGCTGGTGGGGTACCAGTGTGCTGCTCAAGGACTTTTCAGCAGGGTGAATGTTTGCTGACACAGGAGTTTGAATTGGGGTCCTCCACATAAAGGACGCTAACATCTGGGCCATTTTTTACAATAATACTGCAAAAGTTTGCTTTTTAGACCAGTTCAAAAGAACTTATTCTCTGAAATGAATCAACCTTTTGCTTCTGACAGTCTGTGAGTCAAAGTTGAAGTCATCATTTCTAGCCGTCATTTCTAGGTCATATCAAAGCCCGTAGCTTCCCCATTTTCCAAAAGGAATCAAATATTATCAAAAAGGATACATTTTTCAAGTTTTATTTTGATCTGCAGTAGTGCCTGTGATGCAGTGTATCATGGTGCATTCAAGACAAGTGGGAACTGAAAGACCTGCTGCTTGGAATTTCCGACTTTCCACCTCAGATCATTTATGTTGTTCTGGTGGGAATAAAATGAATTCCAGAAAGAAAGCTGTGTTTGTTTGACCGCTTTAAGCAAAAGCTTCGGAATAGATGTTACACATCTCTCATCGAAGCAAAAACCCAATGCCATCACTAAAAGGCTACTGTGCTGGATTAACATTAATGTCATCAAGAGCAACTTAACCTTCGATCTCAAATTATTCCACGTATAAACAGAAACTTGAAAGTCTGTTTAAAAGCTTTAAAACACGCTGTTATTTTTTTTTTTGCTCTTTCCATTCACCAAGAATGGCACCATAACATTCAAGTGATGTTTTCCTCTTCAAAAGTAGAATGTTTCCCAGTCGCCAGTTGTCTTGAACATACTGTCAACTAGCCTATCAGCGAGTTTCACTCCGCCACATGCACAAACTTCTGCAGAGAGCATTTGCCCAGCAAACAGTAAGGGACTGAACATTGTTTCGCTTCAAATGAATGAAATAATGGCTCAAATTAGCCATGACAGACAGCTGTGGCATTACACTCACTTTAGGTGTACTGCAGAGTGTGTTTCAGTGCTTTTGGAGTTTGACTCCATTTACGTCCATTATAACTGTGGCTTGCTAGCAGGAGCTGCCTGTCCAATATGAGGCCAAGTATCAACTTTAAGTGAAAATGTTTTCTACCAATTAGCAATTTCACAGATGACTAGAAAATAAGAATAGATGTGACAAATCTGAAACTATTCCTTTAAACAGATATCACCACTGGGACAAAGGCCACAGATTCAGACATTAGTTGACAATTAAGGTATCCATCATGGGGGGCAATTGATTACAATGCAGCCCAATTAGCTCTAGCCTGAAATGACAAAACCCTAGACCTAATAACATGTTTTTGTATTTAGGGCTGTTATTATGCACAGAAAAAGCTGCTGCCTACTGATGTGTGCAATGGTTGTTAAATCACATTGTTACAATGGATATTTTCTTAATTAAAATTAGGTACATGTTGATTTCAAGATTCAGACTGAAAGAATCTCAGGACAGAACACAGGAGCTCCTTTTATTCACAGCAGGGCTAAATAGGGCCAGGGCCGACTACACACATCTGTAACACAAGGTTAATGCCACTGTTGTTTAATGCAACACCATACTAACACTTAACAATCTTCTTATTTTGGCACTGGTGGGAATGAAGCCATAATTTATGTGGACTCTTGGAAGATTAGCCAATAAACTAAAAGAGATCCAAATAAACCAAATAAACCAAATGAATAATGAGGAAGCACTGGCTGTCCCTGCTATTGAAAAGGGTCTTATGAGGCTAATTGATTTGGGTGTCTAAGAGAAGAAATGAACAGTCCCAACAGAGAAATACAAGCTCAAGAAAAAGTGATTACTGTCCAAGGTAATTTATATTTTTTTTAATAGAGGGAGAACAAAAACCCTCACAGCACACACCCAATGTTTCAACCAAAATCTTTGTCAGGGATTCTCCTGGGTCTAAGAGAAGGTCAACAAGAAGTCCAATGAAGGGAAGTAAATATAAAAATCCAACAAAAATAGGTGACAACAAAACTGAATATGGGGAGAGCTGTGGATGGCCATTTTGAAAATTGAGATATTTCAATCCAATAGTTGGCCTCTATACTGTTAAAACACAGGGTAGGTTTATATGAATGGTTCATCATGAATGTTTGTTTGCACAATGTGTAACAACTCTTTGTCTATTCAACAATGGACTCACAGTTGACGGTTATCTCTACAGTCTGGACGTCTGTGTCGATATCATTGACAGCTGTGCATTCATAAGTCCCTGCTCGCTGTCTGGAGATAGCTGGGATTTCCAGGTACTCATCATCGGACGCCAGGTCCCCTGTGGAAAAAAACGCACAGAGAGGGCAGATGGTCATACTATGTAAAATCGGTGACTTGTCAACGGTTGTGGCCTGACTTGTCATTTTCAGACGCTCGTTCCCTGTGGCTTCTCAGTAAGTGAAATTAAAACTGGTGCGTCGACGGTGTGTTCACACTGAGGTGAAACTGATAATTAAAAAGCCTGAGATCAATACAAACCTGTGGAGATCTGCGGCAAATTAAAACCCAAGTCCATCAAATTCAAACATATTCATTCAATTATGCCATACTCTCTGCTAAATGCGTGTTTGTTATTTCACTTTTTGGTGAGAGCAAAATCCATGGCTTTGAGCCCTGAGATTGTGTTAATGATTATTCAGCTACTTAAAAAAGCAAGAGAAACACTTTTGTGTTTGGTATCAATCAAAGAGAAAAGTTCAGGGCTAAGACCAGTGCACTTCTGAGGAATTGAGCGTCTATGTTCAGTGGCGGCGGCGGCGGCAGCGAATATGAAAGGTTGTTTTCATTCCTCTAACAACCTGATTTGGGTTGACAGGCTCAATTCACACAGCTGCATGCGTGTCAAAAAATTCGTAAATAAATACACTCAATATCAGGACATGTACTCAGTGCTGTCTGTTTGCCTGATACTTCTCTATTGTTTCTTTAAACACATACACAGAGCAGCCGACTGACATTTTCTAGGGCTGTTGGTGATTAGTGCTTTGTATGGCCTCTACTCATAATCACTTGTCTGTCAGAACTTTCATATTTTCTTCTACGTGTGTGAGTTGTTGTTTTTTTTTTATCTCTCAAGCCTACAAGCACACCAGGACTCTGACTCTATCAGATAGGAGAATATGAAAGTGAAAATGCCAACCCTCGTACTTTTTCCTGTAACAATTTGACACGCTTGACAGAGACACTTAATACAGCACTCAACGTAAAGTACAAAAGACATAATTGACTTCAAAACCTCCTCCCAAGATGTTGGTAGGTGACAGTAATAAATTACACATGGATTCACTTTGCTGGGTTTAGGCACCGCACTGAATTGCACCTGGGAAGGCTGTTATGGAGAGGAGTCTTCGCCGACACGCTGATCATCTGACGAGGAGTATCAGGAGAACACGTATACGTGCATGGGTTTGTCTATTCCCTCTCTATGTATCTCGTTCCTTTTCTCCTTGGCGCCGTCTCGAAAGGAGGCCACTAAATTTTGCCAAGAGAGACCGCCGTGTCAGTTAAACGCATGTCTTAAATCCTCCGAGGAGAGTTAAACAAGACAAGCCTGGCATCTGATACGCATTTTAGACTTAAGCAACAGTTTTATGGCAGGTACCTTTGCATTAGCAAATAGGGGCAGCTATCCTCAAGATTGACACGGTGTTTATATGAAATCAATGTTCCTCCACGCTTAATGGTTCTCATAAAACAAAGCTTGGTAGTAAAAAAAAAAAAAAACGATGGATGTTCATGGCAGTACAGCTGGGAGGGCAGAGCTCAGCGTCTTCGTGTAGCCGTGGCTTTGCTGAAGGCTTCCTCGTTCTGTCCTGGTTTGGCTGCCAGTCAACCAACTGTGCAAATAAAGCCTCTGAAAACAATGGGCATTATCCCGGAGAGTGATGTCCAAAGAAAGAACTCCCCCTTTATGTAGAGAGGCGAGGGAGAGCAAATGTTGGCTCAGCAAAAACAAAGAGTTCACAGGACGCCTCACTACCTGCTGCATAAGCACCGAGAAAATACCCAGGGCTAACTTTTGAGCGTCTTCAGTTTATATGGGTAAGTATATACATAGAACAACAAAATACACTATGGCATGTCATGGATACTTCAGTGATTTATTCAGGTTCTTTCCGCAGGATGAGTACATGTCATTGAGTCGACAACTGAGTGGTCTTTTTTAATTTCTCAGTTTTCGAGACAGAGGACCCGGGACCGTCTCGTTCCTGAGGTAGGACGGCGTCCTGCGCTGCCATCAAAGTGACATGGCGGGACACTGGGGAGACCACACAGAAGGGGGAAGACGGTAGGGACAAGAACGCAACGGGAGTTCGGGAGTCCCAGGAGAGGCAGGCAGGCAGGCAGAGGATAGTGTACTTTCGGTGTCCCTGAAATGCCATTCCCGCACCTTCCTCAAACTCAAAGGCAAAAAAGAAAATAGGTTAGAAAACAGAGAGAGAGAGGGAGAGAGAGAGAGAGACGGAGAAAGAGAGATTTGGGTGTAGGACAAATGGAGCAACTTTGGAGGCAAGAAGACAGGACAAGGAGATGGTTGAGGAATATAGGCGTTTATTGTGAAGGAGCAAACTGTGAGGTAGAATTTAAATTAAAACAAGCATGGATCCAAGAGTGGGAAGAGAGAGAAATGGAAGTAGAACGGTAAATAGGAGCTGTTGAACAGAAAAAGCAAACATAACAGAAGAGAGAGAGTGGGAGTCTAAGTGAAGACGTGGCGGCTGCTGCTACCAGTGCTGTCTTGTGGAAAAAGCACCGCTGGAGTGAAATGTGTTCGAGGAGAGGCGATGGAGCTTTTGTTACCCAGAACCCTTATTTAATAGAAGCCCAAGAAAACAATGAGGGAGAGGGCAAAAAAGCAGATGCGGGTTCAGGTTGATCTCAGTGTAAACAAATGTGGGCTGTTGCAGTGCAGATAGTAAACTACGCCTATGTTGCAAGTGGTAAATATGTAGATAGTTATTTTTCCACTGATTATTGGCCTTGGGCATATGGAATCTCATAATGTGCCAATCCAGCTTTGATGTATCATCCTCTTTGAAGAAAACAAACATAAAAGGGGGTGAGCAAAAAACAGAAACAGAAATACTGTAGCTTGAGGTCCTATTACCTCAATGTAATAAGGCGGCCTTTCTTCTATTGAAGAGGTCTGCCAGCGAAGAGAATCTGTTGTGACAGTATCACTTTGATTTGACCCGTCAATGGCATGCATATTTTTGAGCCTACAAAGCGCCATGAATACCATGACTGTTACTAATTTGTTAGGCCACAGATCCTTTGTGTTGCAGCATTACTATAGGAGAAGCAGTGGTGTAACTGTAGACTAGGTGATTTGAGACTATGCAAAATGCATCTGAGTGAATGCTGCTGCGCCACATACTGTAAGAATACAACTACACATTGAGTTATGAGCATTTTCATTCCCCTCCTTTAAAAAGGACTTCATTTCACTGAACTGATGCAATTAAAGGAGCTGAGAGAGATCCATAAATGAATGATAATTCTCTGACATGAAATCTAGGCTATGCTGAACAAGGCTTTTGAACAACCATTACAAAACCCTGCTCTTCATTATTAAAAAAAAAAACAGCAAGAGAAGAACATGAATTTCCCAATCTTTGTTTCTATAACAGTAATTATCATTATTGTCCAGATATTGAAAGTTATTTTATTGTGAGGTTAATCTAATTTAGTAATTTAACCTAATTTAATATGAATAGTGATCAGTCTTTATAGTTCTCTTTACTTTTTGTGAAGGGATCTTTGCATGCACTGGGATTGACCACCACATATACGCTGCATGTTACCAACATTGGGAACACATTCTCACCATGAAATAGACTGACTGAGTGAATCCATACTTTACTGATTCCCCCAATTAAATCCACTTGAGTCACGAAGGGAAGATGTACAGTGGATGTCGAGGAGGAGACAGGTTTAAAAAGGATTTTCGAGCTCTGTGGCAATTGAGACACAAATTGTCCTTAAAGGGAGTGCAGCTAAATGCGGGGAGTGAAGCTTAATGTTGAATATTTGGACTGTATTTCAACTTCTGATTACGTGTTGCCATTGGTGTTAAGTGTTACAGACACTTCTGAGTCCTCCTGCCAATGGAAATTATTGCCCTCACAACTGTGTACAAATGCAACAATTTCTACCTCTGCTATCTACTTCTGGCACCTGCAAACAGAGGACAAGTTTCCTGTTAAAGGTGTAAACAACATGAGGAATGAGCTAGACCCTGTGCTATGAAAACTTCTAAATTCTGCCCATTTTAATCCAAAGCAAAATACTCTGTCCAATTTGAAAAAGTGACTTTGTCCAAAGACTTTTTACTTCAAAATGTTTTGGAAATTTTATTGTGGTTGGGGCAATTTACTTGATATATTTGTGTGAGTATATAATATACTATATACTGTAAGTCACTGTGTCAACAGGTATTTGATATCACAAATCTGATGATACCTGCAATCACTAACACCTTCAAATCACGGTAGGCTATACACAAAGGCATGCTGAAAGGAATCCATCATCCATGGCTGACTCCATTGACTTCATCCGATTTCAAACAATTCTGTCCAGAAAACCAAGCCAGCGTCATTCTGGGAAACTTTTATTGCTCCAAGGCCAAATTCAATCATGTATACTGCACGTTCATTTTGCCTGCATTAATGCATCAGGGCGTTGGCTGGAGGCCTGGGCAAGACAAAGTTTGCAGTCGGGCTCTGTGGTCTGTAGGAGATACCGAGGATCACTTCTGATCCGCCACAAGCCCCTAAAGCCATCTATCTATCAAGGTGAGGGGGAGCTGGGTCAGGGCTATGTGAGAGCCCCAGCCTGAGCCTGGAATATCATCAATCCTTACACACACACACTGAGGTTGGGTCGTTATTTATTTAATTTTTGCCACCCCGGAGTGCTTGCAATAGCTGGGCCCACACTGAATGGCCTCAAGCTGGAGGATAGCTGCTTTAGAGCTGGGAGACGCTGGAACAGAAGTTTGGACTACAGCATGTACCGGGGCATTTTCTGCTCGGCTGTGCTGCGCTATCTCTGAGAGTAAGGGAGTGAGGACTGTGCAGTGTGACTGTGCATATTATTACCCAGTTTCCCTATCAACTCTTCAATCGAATGTTGGAGATGAAACTGATACACGAGGTAACTGAAACGCGGGAGGTGGAGAATGCCGCACATTGAAAATGTACCAGTTGAGAGAAAAATAAACCGGTGAATCATTGTTGTCCTTTATCTTGCATGAGAAAAATCAAAACGGCAGCTTTTCATGCTGAAGCAAGTCCATTTACATTTTCATCCCACACTAAACGAAAAGCCCATAGAGTGAATTGTAATTTTGTTGGTTTTTTGAAAAAGATCTTTGCAGCAAATTTTCATGTGCTCTCTCAGATGCGGATTTTTTTTTCCTTTAACAGATAAACATAAGCAGCCAGTCACCGCATCGATTTTGATCAAGAAGAGCACTGAGATGAGAAAAGAAGGAAGAATGCCTTTGAATGAGGCTCTAGCTCTGAAAATGGCTTGTTTTACATAAAAATTCTCTATCAGTTTGATGTTGTCCTAAAAACTCACTTGTTGGAAGGCAAGTATAGCCACCTGCCACACATGAAGACACGCAAACACAAACATGCACATCCTATCTTGCAGAGCACAGATGCACAGCAGAGATCTGAGTCTCTGATCTAAAGTCTCTTTTTTTAAAGATTAGTTCTGAGGTCTTTGCTTTATTAGAAAGTGCACCATGAAGAGACATTAAAGAGGTGAGAGATATGCAAACACCAAATTCAACCCATTGATGTGCACCTTAACTTACCAGGGCACACTCTGTAATTGCATATTTCTATTACCCAGTATTTATAAAATATTATAAAATACTACACAGTTTCATATGACTGTACCATACTGTCCCTTCTCAGATGTATAAAATAAGAAGACCACATGTAATCTATGCAAGTGGTCTTCCCAGTCTTATGTTTTGCCTTCTCCAGAGCAGCGTTCGTACATTGCTTAATTAATCTGGGCTACTTTGATTTTAGCTGGTTCATATTATCTGGCTAATCCTCAACAGGCTAACTTGGTTCCTCGAATGCTATTGATTTGTTAATCTTGAATATAGTGATCTTGGATAACTGCATGCTCTCGTCTTAAAATGAAGGGAACATTAGTACAGAGGTGAAACCAGGGTCAGCAGGCATCTGATTGGCTGACATGGCAGTGTGACTTAAAGGCCAGGGTTACGCCTGTCTTTTCAATGTGAGATGGCACAACTGATCATGCCTGCTTGGAAAAACTGTCAGGTGTGTACACTATCAGATTGGATCTGGGCCACATGGAGATCTGATCTTAAAATCCACATGCTGAAGTGGCCTGG
Organism: Holocentrus rufus; assembly: GCA_900302615.1. Lineage (NCBI taxonomy): Eukaryota > Metazoa > Chordata > Actinopteri > Holocentriformes > Holocentridae > Holocentrus > Holocentrus rufus. The sequence goes on from OMLF01011391.1 coordinate 8,978, forward strand.
ATCACACTGCTATCAGATCTCAGTCGCGTATGGACATGAATCTGCCCACAATCTGGATATTGAGTTGAGGCTACGTCCCACTAGCTTTCGCAGTCTGCATGTGCCACAATCAGGGACCCATAAAAGGAAAGCAGCATGGGGTATAGCAGAGGAAAAAACAGCCAAAAGTATGTTTCCTCATACAAATGTCATGCACCCATTCGGTGTCAGGACCTCACCAAGGAGCTCCCACTGTGGTCTCCATCTCCACAGGGACCATAAGAGAGCTGTGGAATGTGATTTCTGCATTAAGCATACGCTTACTGCCAACTGTTGGCAGTTCTGGTGCTAAAAATGAGTAAAATCAATAATAAAAAGGAGAGCTTGACTTGTAAACAGTGCCATGTCATTTGGTTTGATAATTTAAATATTGCACAGGAGAAACAAATTTGATCTCATATCGCATATGAGATCGGATTGTCATGTGTGCAAACCAGTTAGATCTGGTCTGAGATCTGATCAGACAGTTCTGATCGCTGAAGTCGCAACAAAAATACAGCTATAACCCTGCATGGCCAAAGTGACAGCAGCATATTTCACTGTCACCACTTACAAAAGAGTACATATAAAAGAGTGAACATGGCAGAATCTTGCAGATAAAATAAATGTGTACTAGTAGACTACAGTTGCATCAATAGCCCATAGTGCATCACGGTTAACCTAAAATTCAAAAAACACTTTACTTTAGGTTAACTTCATTCAATTGTAGAAGTTCTTGCTAAACTGAATTAAATGATTAAATTTCAGTGACTTAAAGTTGACTCAAAAATACGCAATAATTTGTGTCTACTTTGCGCTCATGAAGCCAATACATTTCAAATATGTTTTATTTGTGTGTAAGGGACACATCTCCAATGTAAAATGATTAAACTCTAACTCTATAATTTAAACTCTTTTTAAATTATTTTATTAAAACTATGTTTAAATAGGGATACAACTAATCCTTTTCATGATAAACTGTTTATTTTTAGTCCTTTGTGCGAAGTGCTTTTTTTTTTTTTTTAAATGTGTATACTTCAGTCACCAAAGCATCTTGGTGCTCTCTTCTAAAAGCTTTCCCTATTCTTAATACCACCTTTATTGGTTCCTCGCAAAAGAAAGGCACAATCTTGTCTGTAAATGAATTCATGAATTGGGGAAGCTTAGAAAGTCATGGTCATAATCCAGCTAACTCTGACAAAACCTGACATTTTGCAGATTTGAGTTCAAGGAGCTGTTGCTGCAGTAGTTAGATTTGCTTTGAGGAACTGAAAACCCCGGGTTTATAAAAACTGCCAACAATAACTTGGGCACTTACATTATCCTCCAGGATAAGAGCATGTCAGAGATCTTTCCATCTTGGTGAATTTTCTCTGCTAAAAAATCCTTGCAGTTCATAAATAATAATGGTTTAACTGTAGAGGTCGGTTTTAGGAGGCAATGTTATGGTGATTACAAGCGGTTCAGCAGGTAAGCTAAGACAAGTGCGAGCACAAATGTTGCCTACTGCTAGAAATCAGTGCCAATAATCTGACTGCACGTTTTCCAATGAATAAAGTTCGCTGGCTATTTCAGTGTTTCCTAAACAACATCACGCTGATTACCTTAGACAGATCATAGGCTGTCACCAGGTGACTGTTCACCAGGAGAGACAACGCGCGATCGGCATGATTTGCCTGTTTGCAAATATGATGTGAAAGTCATATTTGAGCAGAGAACACCAACAGTGTGTGAGTGTATGGAAAATATGACATCTGGCATCTGGTTTCTGTAATGCTTTCTCACAACGCTGTGGATTTGTGAGCATGAGGAAGACACCATGAGAAGATTTGTTGCCTGGAAATAAGGATCAGCGCAGTCAGTTTTGGTTGATCAAATTCAACTATGATTCATTTGAAATGAAAGAGTGTTCTGATTGCATCTGAATATTCCACAGAGCAATTCAAAACATTATTTTCAACATATAAATGCATAAGGTCACGCAAATTATCTAAAAGTTTCCTAGCTTTGTTGAAAATTTTTTGAATGAACACAACAAGCACCAATGCAATAAAAATGGAAGGTCAATGAATGGTAATGATGTTCAGATAAAGTAGTCACTTATGGTAAATGCTGTAACTTTTGGCTTTTATTCATTTTCCCTCTCATTGCCTTGTCTGTTATTTATTCAATCCATTTGTTTGATCCCTAGGGCTGGGTCTGTCTGGTCTGGTCAATTTGCCTCTTTGTTTTGTTTTATTTTTATTTTATTTATTTCATTTTATTTTTGTCGCATTGATCTGTTTTATTGATCCGTTCTTTGTCAGACTTAACACTCTTGACTGTG
>OMLF01011391.1:11341-30007 GCA_900302615.1 Holocentrus rufus
ACACTCTTGACTGTGAAACATGTTGTAACTTTGAATATTATTATTATTATTATTATTATGATTATTATTATTATTGTAAAATAAAGTATTTTTCACAGTTATACAGGAATTTTTGGACTGCGGATGACTGCCGCATTCTCCTAACTAACAAAAATGTCTTCATGGGCAATTATATTAGATGACACATGTAGGAGGTCTGAGAAAAAAAAAGTAACTCTGTTGTCATCCTCAGAAGCAGAAAATTAAGGTGGCTATGAAGCCAGCTGTTGGATGCGGTTGATGAGATTTCACAGCAAAGATTTCCAGAGACAGTGGAGTGGTTAAGTCCCTCGCCTGCGGAGCCACATGTTTGGCCCCACTGGTCTGACTTGAGGAATTGCTTGGTGCAAACCTCAGTCCTCTCAATCGCTGCTTTCTCCTTCTCCTGATGGAAATTACAGATGCGACACATGTGCTCGCTGTAACAACACTTCCAAATGCCAGCAGTTCAATCACCCGCACACAAGGAAAGTGATTCAAAATTAAAGGTGTAATTTTGTGTAGCGCTGAGGGTGTCATTCATATAATGTCACGCCCTTGAGGAAAATCATACATTCACGGCAAAGAAATGCTATACGGAAGCACTGTGATGTAAATACATAAATATATATTAACATAACCAGTTGCAGAAAAGTTTGCTTCACCCCAATATTGAAAAAGTGTAACACTCAAATTGAGAGGGTGATCTTCATAAAGAAAGAGTGGCATTTTTGATCTCACTTCATGTTTGTTGATTTTGACTTGAGACTACTGAGAGACTACTGACTCTGCAATGGTTCATCTTCACATCTTCAGGATCTGTAATTGTACATGCAGTATGTCTATACTTTTATAAAATAAGATCTGATGGCTATTTAGGACTAGGAGGCAAATACATCCCACCCCTAGTTCAGTCATTTCAACCTAATAAAGAACCTGTAATTGATAATAGACATAAATCTTTTTCTGTAGTGCAACAGGCTAATATTGAAATAATTTGTTCTAGATTGTCGGATGTAAATATTAATGTTTTTCTAACTACTGCAATAGGTTCTGGTCTTTTTTCTAATCTACTATCGGGAATTAAAAATGTTATTATTTATGAAAATGTTGGAATCTGTTTTTTCTTGAAACTGCCAAACCTGCCACACCTTTCTCTCCTCTCTACCACTCTGAATAAAGATATAAAAATGACAAAAGGTGCGTGGATGGCTCACTCTCCTAAAGAGAAAAAAACAACAACAAAAAAAAAACCACACGTAGTTATAGGTGCAATTCTCCAAGCGCAGCTTATAATCATATTGAAACAGGATTAACATCCTCAGTTGCTTTCATATGCTATCGATTGAGCTGTTCAAGAGAAAAAACAAATAAGCTGCTTTCCCTAATTAGGCAGAATGTTACCTTCTTATCCTCTCAGCTGGATCACCACAATGCTGACATGGAAAGACAAGACCGTTTTAACTTTCAGTTAACTGCCATTGTATGTTGATTATTTTCACTTTTTGAAAACAAAGGCGGTGCGAAAAGATGCTGGCCATCATTAACTGTTAAAGTAGGCAAACTGAAATCAAAGTCAGCTGATAATAAGCTGATTAGTTGTGTTGTAATGTGTGCCACCAATTTTCTTCTTTTCAATTTTTGTCTTGAATTACTTCTGATAAATAAAATTTCTATTGCATTTCCCTCACACCATTTAATTGCCTCAATCTTTCTTGTTATTAGATTTCTATGTGATTTAACATCAATCCCAGCCCAACCCAGATTATTCTAATGAATTTGCATCTCGATCTTGAAAAAGTATTTGCAAAAGAATTGACGTTAATTTGTAACTACAGAGAAACCGAAACAAGAGGCAGTGGAGCAGCAGGACACTGAAATCAATGAACCACTTCTCAGATCAGTGATGAGGTCCTTCCAAACCATTTTGCTCAATCTGGGGGAAAAAAAAGCCAAAAAGAAATGTATCCAGTCAAGCCACCATCTGGGGCCACTTGAAATCCAACTTACCATCACAGTATGTGACACCAAAGTAAAGAAGCACTGCCTCTCTACATGTGCAAACACAATCAAGCAACACCAGGTTCAGTCCAATGAGATTACTTCTGGAACTACAAAATAAATAAATAAATTTAAAAGCTGCTAATATGGAGGACAGATATACTTGGGATAATTTGCATGTATTCAGGGTATAAGAAAGTATCAAGGGAGCAAGTGTTAGGCAGCGTTTACAAGCAAACCCCAAAGTGGTTTGACTGTGTAGATAGATGGCCTCTGGAGATCAGGAGGCTACTAAAATGTTCCCCTCCCTGTGCACAGAACAAACCTTGGATATTGATGATGAAGCCACTGCCTTTAATCAAGCAGGGAAGTTTTGAGGGATACACTGGTGGAGATGGATGAGCTTGTTGTGTGTTTTGTTGCAGACTACAAAGAGATCTATGCCTTGGTGCCCATGGATACACATTATAGGCAGCAAGGAGCCCAACTTCTTCTTATGTTGTAACCACAAACTAAAATGATGAATGCAATTTGGAAGTATTACGATAGCAGAGGATCAGATGAGACTACTAGGTTTTACTTCATGAAGCAAAATAACTTGATAATCACCAAAATATGATTTATTGAATTTAATAGATTTAATTTTCAATAATGTGGTCTGCAAATTGCTAGTTTTAGGCAGCAAGCTATAAATTATCTATCTAAGTATTAGTACTGAAATGTTTTGCAAAGTTTACACTGACAATTTTTTATGCTTTTAAACTCGTTTTTAAAATAAAATTAAATGTAACATCATCACTTTAGCTCATCAAGTGTGTAATTATAGCATTACTACACTTACAAGGAAACTATTAAATATTTATGTGCTCATCAATAAATTATTTCAAATGCTAAGTTGTTTTTAGCTGGCTAATCGGGTTGCACTGCTTTAACACTGATGTTCAGTGCATTAGTTAACATAAGTGCTTTTTGCATGTGCTAGCCAAATGTATTTTCACTGACGGCAGTGGGCTATATGGCTATTTAGTGAGTTAAGGTGACTAATAAATAACTGAGGGAGAACATTCCAAAAGAAATGCAGCATGCTGGCAGAATGCACTAAAGAATCCTCCTACAGACTGAAAACTGGCACTCAGGCCTGTACCTGTTCACTACAGAACTTCTCCTTGATGAAGGATGTTGTGTGCAGCATGTCCCCAGCATCATTTTTTTTTTTTTAATATCAACATGCAAGTATTACTTGTTTGTTCCAGCGTGTTCCATCCGGTGTCTAGCCCCGTCATGACGTGACAGGAGCAGGACTGATGGATCCAGAGGTTCTTAGTCGGGCCGGGGCACAGGCGGCAGCACTAATTATTTGGTCGATAGCCACTACCAAATCTTTTGTGCCTCTGTTCTAAACACAAGCTCCTCACTGGTAACACCTTGTCCCACATCAGAAACAAGAATAAAGCCTCTGGTTTGTACACAAGACCAAAGCATCTCACTGATTACATCATCCAGCACCAATATAAGGGACATGTAACTCCTCATCAAACACCACTCCTCTCTATTTCTTCTCCTGTACCACACAAACTAAAAATGTGTGCGTGTGTGTGTGTGCGTGTGTGCATACTCCCAAAGCAAAACAATGTAGCACCAACGACATTAATCACAGACAATGATATATTCAGTGTAATTCCTACACTAGCTACTGTTATGTGTTAGAGGGGTCACCATGGAGGCCTTTGAGTATGCAGGTTTTCACTCCGACCAAAGGCTACACCAGATGATTTCTCTGATTAGTTCACCCTCTCTGTGTGAAGATGTGTTAATCAGTGAAATCACAGGGTATAGAAAATCTGCATATTCTTGTCCCATCAGAGCACAATTGGACATGACTAATGTCATAGGTACATGTTTTACTTACGTGCTCTCCATTTAAAACCAGTGGTTCAAAAGAAAAACAAGATTCAACATTTTGAATAGAAAAATATACAACCCACTCCTCATGGAAACAAGATGAGAAACAATGCAAAATTCATGGCTGTGGGTGCATAAATCATACAGAATCCTGTGGCTGAACACATTTAAATCAAATCTTTAAGGGCACTGAATGTTAGAGGGCCAATATTTTGCCTGCCCACACACTGGAGTCAGTGGCAGACTGATGCCAGTGTGTGGAGTCATTTCCCCAGTTCTAGGCTGCTGTTCACAGAGACCAATTTGGGCTGATGGAGGGGCCAGACACTGGGCAGGGGTCTATCCCTTTGTTGAGACAGGAAAGATAGGAAAGCTGGTTATGCAAGCAGAAAGTTTGTGCGCTGTGCATAGGGTACTGGGCAAGTAGCTTCCTGAGAGCCAAACAGAGCGGATGAGGACTTTGGTAGGTCTCCAGGCACATTTGTGCTTTAGGCACATATGGAAGATTGGGGTATAAAATTACTTTAGAGCTGTCTGGAGAAAATTCAGTGCCGGTGGAGTGAACTAACAGCGGATGGGGAAAATACATAACCAGGGGATGTGTCTGTAGTGACTTCCCATCAACACCCACGTGCCATACCCTACAGCAGACAAGTACAACTTCAGAATGGAAAAGAGGAATGCTTGATTCAAATGTGACTGTAGGAAAGAGAATTCCCACAATGGAAGATTGAAAGAATGTCACATTACTTTTTTTTTTGCACTGCTACTCAAATGCACTCCCCTTGAAACAAGACTAGGTCAAAACCTAGTATATGGATGGATCGTTTATGTTTTTTCTACTCTTCGCGTGCAATAAATTTGGAATGAGCTGCAGTCAATGGGTGGGGATAAAGAAAAAAAGGGCAGGGGGGAATTTAAAAAAATGACTGGGCGAGGGGGAAAATAAGTGCCAGCACTTCCCCCTCTCCCGGTCGGTCCAAAAAGCAGAAGATGATCATAAAACAAGGAGGCGTCATATTAAAAGATGAGCAAATATATACTTCTATATGCTTCAAGCAAAGGCAATTTGAAATAAAGGCCTCTCTCAAATAAAAGCCTACTTCCAATAAAGGCCTGGTAACCTCTTGAGCTAAATAAAGACCCCAGCCGCTATTTAAGTATGGCTGCCAGTGTGGGAAACAAGCCCATACATGTAAGTATATCTTTGCAAATCACCATGCAAAAATTGCAAAATCCATTGGAATATCTTAGTTTAATGTAGATGCAATGAAATAGGTAGTTGACTCTTCATACTAAGCATTTCACAAAAATTGCTATTCACCTATGTCAGCCTTGTTTAAATGGCAATTTCTAAAAGGACGTAATAGGATGTAATTCTATTTGAAAAAGCAATGGCCAATGAATGTGGAAACTCCAACACATGGCCAACCAAAGGTGCAACTTTATCAATCAGTCAGTCAGTCAGAGACAGACATTCGCATTTGTAGGCCTGGCCCTGGTGTTGCAGTCCAGCCAAGAATACAGGCATCTTGAGAAAAATACCCTAGTGGGCTAAAACACTTCACCATTAGGTCATTCTTCACAATGGCAACCCCCCCAGGATAAATATTCCTTGCACAATTCTTGCTGACAACTGACTGAGTAATGTAAAAATCCCTGTGTAATGGGAGAAACCACAACTGACCAGTAATCCATGGCCTTGCTGGGCAAACCATGAGCTTGCATAATCATAATACATTTCTCCAGATGTACCTTCCTGAGTGTGGGGCAGTCAGCTCCACTAGAAGGGGGAATGCATAATAAAAATAAAAGATAATGGTGTGTATTCTGATTCAGGATCTACCATGTCTACCTTGCCAAACCTCTGTCATATTTGGGAGACTATCCAGTACTATATCTGTCTATCTGCCTTTACCTGGTAGAATTTAATAAGGACAGGCTGCATTGTTTTCTGTCACCTCTCTGTTACTGGCATGAGGAGAAAGCCAGAAAGCAAGAGAAAAAGAGGAGATGCACAACACTTTATTGTGGACATGAGAGAATACATAACACACATCATACTGGGCACATGGATCTGGTTTTGGCACACGGTAAATGATGGTGACTCATTTTTTGTCATGAGACACCTTCACAGAAATGTTTGACCTGCCTGACATTTTCAGGCAAAGTAAAGGTACATCTGAGGTTTCTCCCTTGGGTTTCAGGTGCTTGAACAGTCTCTTAATGAGTGGGATAAAGGTCCAAGCTTTGCATGTAGGGCTTGGCCACATGAGTCACATTTCAGGGAATTTGAATTCAGCCTAGCACTGGCATTAGTGTCCCAGTTTCTTCAACTTTAGGGAAACAGGTCCAAGTCCAAGTTTAAACAATGTTTCTTGGGCAAGTGAGTTTTTCCTACACTTGGGTGTGACAATGACGTCCCTGGACCACAACCTCCAAAAGGCCTTGGGATGTTGTTGTTATTCATTTGTATTTACTTGCATTATGAGCTTTTGAACGTGTGTATTAAACCCTTGGAGAACATGTTGACGGGATTTCTGGTGCATCAAAAAGTGGGCAGTCATAAAAAGACAATCTAATATCGATTGCTTACTTTAATTAAAAGGAAAAAGTCACATTCAAAGAAATTTTACTGAAAAGTTTGATTTGGTTCTCAAAATTCATAGTCTATAGCCACTTCAAACAGTATCAGAATTAAGAAAATGTACAATTACATGCCTTCTAATCTGAATTAAGCTTTGCATGGATAGCACTTTTTGATAGGTTTTAGTAACACTGTAGAATTACTGTCTCTAACCAGTAAGCTCTGATACTAAAGTTCTCTTCCTTGGTTCCCAATTGTTTTAAGTCATCAGATGAAACTGACATTTGATCGATAACTTGGTCTTAACCTATATGAAATTCATTGAAAATATCACAACATTTTTAGGGGATTTGTTTTCCAACTTGATTTTTGAATTTGGAAAGACACCACTAATCAACAATTAAACTGCATATGTCACAATATTATTTGCAAGGGTTTTACAGTATCATTTACCTTCAGATATTATTACTTATCACTTCTATCATCTATTACTTTATCTGAATGGCTTGCTCTTTGCACAGTCTGTGGACTTGTCATTCCAAACTAGTCATTCCTATCATTTTTTCTGTCATCTATTGGCTGCATTTATTAAACACATTATTTGAAAGTAAATTCACATTGTATGAGTCAATAGCAATTTTTTTTTTTGGTGGTCGGGCATTTTTTTAGGACCCTGAATAGGATATTGATGTCTGTGTTAACCATCAGTCGGGTGAAACCTGAATTGATCGGCTCTTTGCTGCTTGTCACAGTTATGCTCACCTGGTAATGTCACCTGTCAGAGGACATCTTGTTGTTAATCCTAACAGGGTCTGATGAAGGCAGTATTTGCCACAACAAATTAGCATGTCTTGTGTGTTTGTAATACAATAAACATAGTCCAGCTTTACTTGTGGATGTGATCTATGTCTCTTCAATTTTTTTTTTTTTTGGTTCAGCGCTCCTGAAAATCATAGTCTGTTGCCACTGTTTGGGTAAAAGAGTCAGTGCTACATTTATACTGCCTGTCTGAGGTGACAAAAATCCATTTGCTATGTATTCAATACATAGCTGATTTACTTCTTTAGGTGTAAACAGCATAAGATTTGAGCCACATTTATAGTATGTGGTACTTATTCATCGCAGCATGCATGTGACCAACGTGTCTAAATGCCAGTATCACTCTTTTTTTTTTTTTAACACCACTGCAACATAACATAGCCTCTCGGTTGGGAGATCTGATAATGTGTTTTCTCCAGTCCTGGCTCCTATCCTGTACCCATATGCTTCTTCTAACTGTGGAGGCTGTGACCACAGCAGCTGCATACAACAGGACAGCGCTACTTCACTGTTGTTGCCATTGCCTGTGCAATAGAGCGTGGCGAGTGCAATCCCTAACTCAACTAGAGAAGATTTGGAGGATTAATAAAATTAAAATCAGCAAGGTTTCCATGATTCTTTTACCAACATGGATAGCACTGTCACCGGTGGCTGACTGTAGCTTGTGTGCCGACTGTTGACATCATTTATTGTTTGGAAATTTGGAAATGTGTGAAGATCCAGCATACAAACTGTGCCTAATGACAGGAATCCGATATAGGCCACATATAAAAGCATGTGTAAACCGCAAGTCCAAACCGATCAGGCATATATAGTCTCTGGGAAAACAAGACAGTATATGGCTGGATCATCTATGTGTATTCTGTTCTTAGAGTGCAATAAATTTGGAATAAGCTGCAGTCAATAGGCCAAACCCAACTTCCCCCTTTGGCCCTATCACTTCGCAAAGAACTGACTGGGAGAGTGGGAAAACACTGACTGGAAGAGGGGGAAAATAAGTGCACTGACTGCTGGAGCTTCCCCATAAATGTAAATATATCTTCACAAATGACCATTCAAAAATTGTAAAATCCGTCCCTCTGAGGACGTAATAGGAAACTGTTTGCATCCATTCATTTTGAAAGAGCAACAGCCAATGCCTAAACTCCAAAACACAGAATCAACCAATGGTGCAACTTCACTCACACGACTTCACACGTCAGTCAGTCGGTCAGTCAGAGACAGATATTGGTTTTTGTAGGGCTGGCCCCGCTGTTGCAGTCCAGCCCAAAATGCATTTCAGTGGCAGTATACATGTAATAAAACAGTCAGGCAGTCTGGTTAAGACCAGGCAAACACCTTCTGTTCTAAAGGAAAAAAGAAAAAAAAACAAAGGAAGAAAAAAAAACTGTCACAACTTCCCTAACAGTTGTGACAGTATTTTGAGCAGTCTCTGCAATAAAGCCTGCACAATAATTTATTCTACATCAGGATGCAACATTTTGTAAATAGAAGCCCATCAATGTCCCCTCTCCCCGCTTATCTCCTTACAGACAGGTCAGTCACACTCTTGTCATATTAACATTTCAATTCCCAGATCCCTGTTGTAACACAAAGGACAGCGAGGATGAAAGCACAAAAGCTCTGGGTTTAAAATGTAATTCATTATGAATGCGAGCATCTTGCCTGATTAAGTGAAGCATGGACACACTGGGATACAGAAATAGCAGCTAACATTTGGCTTCCTTCGGTCTTGAGTTGGAGATAAGCAAAAGGGGAGTGAATGCCGTTGAGCATGTACAATGCAGCGAACCCGACTTTGGACATACTCGCACACTCTGAACCATGGCGTGCTTGTGTGCTCATAATGCTCCACACTATGTTAATGTTCTCAGCATTAATCCTGTCATTCAAAGTGCCTCCACAACATTTACATCCATCCAATTATCCTAATTAATTAGTCCAATTACAACAAGGACAGTTTATTTTCCTGTGCACAATTACGCTGTAATGATGATTTGGAAACAGGTAATGATGGGTAATAAGTGGAGCGAGAAATTCATCGGGGGTCACTCAATGTCAAAGATGGTGTGATAAATAGGGTGACAGGGAAGAGATAGAGGGATACAAAAGGGACAAAGATGATGGTGAAGGTGATGAGGAGGGACAAGATATGTGATATTGTTGAATAGCTGAGAGAGAAAAACATTGAAACACAGCAGAGAGACAGGTTTATAGCTCGGAGACAAACAAGTTACCTGAAGGGGAGATGAGTTTCCAGCTGATCGAAGGCTCTGGTTTACCGCTGGCTTGGCACATCAGAGTGACGTTGGCGCCTTCATTAACCACAATGTCTTTTGACAAGTTGATGATTTTGGGTGGCACTGAGAAAAGAAAATGAGAAAATGTGTGATTTACTCAGAGTTTTAATTTGTGTACTAAATGGCCACCTTCAAGCACGGACGACCCTGATTCAAGGTCTGCGTAGCTGCTTATGCAATGCTGCCTCAAATTTACAAGTTAATCATTGTTAAAGGATAAGCTCGGTGTTTTCCAACCCAGGCCGTGTTGAAATGCTGATACCCATCATTTATGACCATACGTTGCACAGCCTCAGCACTAGCTTTAGTGAGGAGAGACGTACCACTCTGCTGCAGCTTCTTGTTAGCCTTTAACACAAGCCAACTGGGCATTGGGCCTGGGTCAAAAATACCAAACTTATTCTTTAAGTTTCAACATCGCACATCTTAGCATGTCCTTAAAAAATCCTTGATAAAGAGGACACAGCCCACAGAACGCCATTACATTCCCTGCAAGGTGGGCTTCCATAAACCACCACCTCAAAATGTGACAAAACCTTAAGGTTGCGTGGGCTTTGGGAGGGAAAAAGGTTGAAGATGAATGTTTACCAGCCACACACTGTAAAAGAAGTTGCTGTATAGAGAAAGGAGTGAGTGATTTTCTTACAAAGTCAAGGGTAAAAATGAATTATTCAGAAGGCAGTCTATAACTTTGTTATAATGGAGATAAAGCAAATTTCACTTTTCAAACTCAAGTCATCTATCAAGTCACTGGGTATGGGAGACCAAACCTGAATCACCATCCGAGTTGTGTTGGGCTGTAATTTTTCATAATTCCCTCGGGTTTGATCGAGTGGAGTTCTACCTGTGAGTTATATTTTTATTTTTTGGGATATATATGGATAGTGATATGGGGAATTAAAGAGGAGCCAGAAATGCAGTTCTGCTCTTACCACAGACCTTCTGGATTGTATGAACCACACCGAATGTGTACGTCAACCACAGCCTAATTCAGATGGCACTAGTATTATCCAGGTAGGCCCACATCTGTTTCTAATGTTAAGTAAATAATCTGTCACGTCAAAATTTCACCTTAAATTACCAACTGTTTCTTCATGAAGACAGAGGTCGCGTGATAGTTCCCATTTGAGTGCTTATCCCAGCAACAGACCTCTTTCACAGCAGCCATTTGACATGAAAAAGCAGGTAAACACAGATGTTACTAATGACATTGCTGAATTTTCTGTTCGATTTAGGTCTAACAGAGTCTAATAGGGTCCTGCTGGCTCACTGGGAAGACGACTACACTTGAACGACATTAGTAACACCTGTGTTTACCTGCTATTTCATGTCAAATGCCAGCTGTGAAAAGCTATATTTCAAGCACATGTTGAACAAGACTGCTTGTTTGATGGCAAATCATTTTTGCTCTGTTTTTGGTCTTTTCCATTGAAGACAGATGGAAGGATACATCTGTCCTGCAGTTATAGTTCCTACCATCTAACTTCTCCTAAAACGACTTTTTTTTAAAAAAATCCATAATGTGTATTTCAAATTCATACACGATAAATTGTATAAATAAGACAGGTTCGGAGTTGCTGAAAGGTTTATTTTTTCACTTTGATGGCGCTAGGCTAATGACTCCTGTAGACTGCAAGTCATTATGCTAAGCTAACATGAAATGCTACCCATAGGAACCGAACCAGTGGACGTACAGAGGTGAAAATGGTATCGAACATCTTGTCTCAATCTGGGTAAGTTGGAAAAAGGATATTTTTCCCAAAATGTGTGGGTATTCTTTTAACTGCACATAGAGTCAGATCATATTTTCACATTTCTGGTGTAATTTATAATTGAAACATTGTTTTGAAGATCAGCATTGTTAATTGTTTGTAAGTTCTATACATTCACCACTAGAAAAAATTTAACGTTTTATTCTTGATGTATTCTATCTCTATCCTCTTAAATGACTGTGTATCAAGTACATTATTCTCAGAGCACACAAAAGTAAAACCTTATGCACAGCTGTACCCTCAGTGTGCTCCACAAAGGTAGAGAAGAGTCAGCTGAGTGGGAGAGGGAGCTATAGGGATCCAGGAGCACGCTCCCCTGGGGAAAAGTCTGCACCACAAGTTCAATTTTAGCAGTCTACTGCACATTTTAAGGGCTTCATTCTTGCTGAAGTTTGATTCGAAGGAACACTGATAAGTTCATGTGATGTGTAGGGGTGGAATGATCCAGTTTGTTACCTAACTTAGTATCATGATAACAGTTTGGTACAGCAAGGAAAAGGTGGCAGCATTCAGTCATTAGACAATTAGAATTCATTTTCTGACTGACAAATGCAAAATGACTTCTAAGGAATAATGCATGAACTTCAATTGAACTCATGTTTTAAAATAAAAAGATTATAAATTAGAACTTAGAACAAAGCTTACTGCATTTAAATAGTGAAAACTCCATTCCCTCTTTTGCAGTCCAAAAGCAATTACAATCAATAAAGGACAATTATGGAACTGCTGTCATATTAACTCAGTGTGCTTTGTGATATAAGTTTCTAATTCTCTCTAGACAAGTAAGACATTTTGTCACTAAACTTTAAATGCAAAAAAACAAAAACGACAAAAACAACAACACGCACCATAATTACTTAACTTTCTGATTCCAGTGAAAAGAAAATCCACGCAAGCGTTAAACAAACACTATTGCATTTTCATTGAGGGCACAGAAAAGGACTACACCTCCTAAATTATCAAAAGTGAAAACCTGCTGGGTTAAATGCTTATTCTCTTGCATTTATCCATTTAGGAGCTGTAACACTTCTTGTTACCTGAGCTGCTAGCACTCACCACTACCTGCACTGATTAAGCTAACCTGGCCAAGAAGCATACAAATTGCATAATTATTATTTCCATTGGTGTATAATTGTAATTCCAAATAACAGATTCAGCCTGCAAGTAGGTAAAGTATTAAGATGCAGCGATTCAAATCACAAGCCATGATTAAATGAAAAGTCATCAAATTGACATGTGCACCCCAAATTGAGTGCAGTGTACTCTGTTGGGTTTTTTTTATTCATCTTTAAAAACGTGTCTTGGGTCACCTTTTTAGTGACCCAAGATATTTTTTCTCTCCTTTTCCTTCAAACGGGTCAAACAATCCATCAGTAGGGAGAAATAATTTTATTTGTTTCTAATGCAGTTTCACCTGAGAGTTTCCTTGAAATCATCAATTTGAAATAAGGCAGCTGCACTACTACCCAGATGTAACCTCAGTTCAGAGTTTATTCATTTCCCGAGGGCAATTTCGGTGCAGCAACTTAAAAGCATGGACCAATACAAAAGACACACATAATGAAAAACCAACCAGAACTAGACACAAGAAACCATGCATCCATGTATGAATATAAGGCCAATAAAATACCAGTAAACTACCATGGAAAATCAAAAAGAGCGAGATCCAAAAAGTAAAGGGCATCATAATGTAAAAATTGGATTCAAAACTATTGATTTGAATTGATTAACGCAGCACTATTTGTTTGCTGATGTAGCAGACACAGTGGGAGGACATCATTATGCATTGTATCAGAAAGCTCAAGTAAAATCTGTCAGAGCTCAAAAAGCCCAATTAGAGGAACCAGTGCAGTGCCTGTTCAAAACGTGCCTGTAGGAAGGGGCTGCTGCTTGCAGATTTCTGGAGGCTGCAGTGTGTGTTGGTCAGTTTTGTTTGTTACTGCTTGAGTTCCCCGCTCCACTCCGATAACGTTAGTCTGTGGGTGATGGCGTAGGAGTTTGCATGTATTTCATGTTTGTCTCGCAAAGGTAAAGCATGTGGGCGCTGTCCGGGTATTGCACTGCCCTCGCAGCTGAGTTCAGCCTTTTTTGTTCCATCAATCACGATGATAACGAACGATGAGAAAATCGATTTTTGCTGCTTGCTCTAAAACGGCTAATCCAAAAAACTTCATAGTTTATGCTGCATTTCTTTGGGGCTTCAGCAATACACCTGCCAAGTGTGAAGTCGATCGGATGAATGGTTGTTGAGAAAATCAAAGGACAGACAGACAGACAGTCAGACAGTCATACAGAGATTCCTCCATTTATAGTTAGATATTTAGATGTACTGACTCAAATATACTAATACAAGGTACAAAAAATGGATAGATAAACACAGTAAATAACTAAATAATTAAGTAGGTATGTAAGTAAGTAAGCCAATAAGTAAATAATAAATAAATAAGTTGAATTATGAAGCCAGACAGACAGCCAAGGCTTGTGGAGCACAATGGACAAAATAAATAAATAAATAAAATAAACAAAAAAATACAAGTGTCTGAAGGTTTTGTTTTCAATTCAATAAGGTCTACATCTAACACGAAACCAATTAAAAACAGAGCGTATGTTTCACATCAATGACAAACAGCTTTTTAGAAAATAAATAAATGAATAAAAATCTCAGGTCATGCAGTCAAGTACTTGAAGTCAGATAAAATGTTATCTTAAAAAAAACTCTCCAAAGGCTGCTTGGTGCTAAACTACATTAAACATATTTTGAGACAAAGAGCAAACTGCCTATTGAATCACTTCAGAATATCTCTAAAATAATACAAGCACTTTGTTCAAGAGTTGGGATCGCAAATATTACCAACTCCACCGAGGGCGTTGCTCCTAGGTGAAAAGGGATGGTTACAGTCAGGAATGTAAACCTGCATACACAGATTACAGATTCCACTAAGACCTTTATATCTTTGCAGTTCAATAAAAACATCCAGTGAAAGTCTCTAATGCAAAGATAAAGGATGTAGTCATTTTAAATGGAAAAAAAAACAGAAGGATAGCATTGATTTTTTAGCACAAAGACATGGGTGGAAAGAATGTGTGTGATTCTGAGAAGGTTATAGATTATAGAATCATAGAAGCTACCCTAGTAAACACCAATAATAATAATAATAGTTATTAACAATTATTGCTATTATTTTCACCATCAATCTTACATAGTGCTTCCAACACGGTGAATAATCATAATCATGCCACATGTGTTGTTCTCATGAAATGTATGAAACATTCCCCAATATCTCTTTGAATGGGAGAGAAAAACTCATATTTAAAGACACTAGCATAACAATACTGACTCATATTGAACATAACGTCAATATCTTGTTTTTTTCTCCTCCTGGGCTCCAGGATACCAAGGCAAACTTTGCATTCACTGGCCTCATCAGTATCCTGCTTCCATCCTTAAAGTGAAAACTACAGTCTGCCAAGGTGATGCTTTCTACCATAAAAAAATGCAACCTTGAAAAAAAACACCTGTCATCTTTTCACTCCCAAAGTTGCAACAATACCTATTCATGAGGAACAAATTGTGACATTATTTTCAGTTGGGCCACTGTTTACATTTTTTTTTTTTCTGTTCAAAAAGCCTCTTGACTGATATATTAGTTTGTAGCCTTTTCAGTTGCAGTCCTCAGCTGGAAATCATATAAGAGCAAAAAGCCTAATTTGAGTGGTTGTGACAAAATAGTTGAGTAGTGCTGTATAATAAAACCAAAAAAAAAAAAAGTGACAACATGAGAAAAGTGGCTAACCGTGGTTTCATACTGTAAGGAACTCAATCAATCAGCCCAAATGGATGGGAGGGGTGACATTTTGGAATGACATTTTCAGCAGGCAATCACATAACATGATGTCTCCACTTACTTTCAACAATTTTGGTGCTGCAGCTAGCTCAGCATGTGAGCACAGAGAAGCAAGTTCAAAACACAAGTTACATGTATCCCTGGATTTTGTCCTTTCACCTGGTGCTTGTGAGACGTTTGTACATTAAGTAAATCAGAAACAAAATATAAAAATGTAAAAAGCACAAATAATGTAAAGTTTGAAATGTATCTATGATCAGAATTAGAAAGATAATAAATAACCTTTAAGAAACATATTTTAAAAAAAGAATCACAGGGATTATGGAACAATTTAGCTCAGTTCAAATTTATTCAAAGATGGTCTGAGGCGAGCTACACAACTATACAATCACTTCATAAATGTTATGAAACGACACTGAAAGTTGTGGATAGAAACCAAAATCCCATCGCTATTGCAATATTATTGCGAAATACAACTTCCTTACATTGGAAAAAAAAAAAACCTACTTATGGCCAGTCTGTCTACTCTGTAAGATTTTTCATGGCCTTTCCTCACCACCACTTAAACCATTTGTGGGCACGGTGCAATACTCCTACGATGTCAACAAGATCCTCAGCAAGAAAGGCCTGTTCAATCAAATTTCAGTCCGCAAAGTTCAGTAAAACAGTTTTTTCAGTCAGAGTTGCCGAGTTACGGAACACCCTGCTGACTACTATCGGAGTGCAGTGCAGTTAAAAGCTTTAAATCTGGCATCAAAAATGGCTGAGAGAAAATCAGTCTTGCAGCCATTATTGCCCTGATGCAATGCTTTTCTTTATGCACTGCTTGGTGCAGTTATATAGGTATATTGCTGTCCTGTCTAGGTTGATGGAATTGTATTTTTATTGCTTGAATGTGGTATTCTGCGCTGCTTCCACATTGTGTGCCATGTGACTTCAGATGAAAATGAGCTTTCAGTTATACCTGAAAGCTATACCCAGTTATAATGTATTTGTTAAGCACTGTCCCTGTAAATCAATAAAATAAAATAGATATATCTATAAAAGACTAATTTTGGTTATTTTCAATATGGTCGCTTTTTTCCCCAATTTCTTGTCATGATGGCGATAAATTACCTTAAGAATTTCATCCTTTTCTTCACTGTAGAGCTTGATATACTGAACATCCCCAATCAGGATGAACTAGGACTATAAAACAGCCCTACATTGATCCAGACTGGACCACCACAAGCAGCGTGTGGATACCCCATAGCCCCCTCCCTACATCACTGATGCACACGTACACACACACACTAACACACACGCACGCACACCAGTTACTAATACCATACCTACAGTATAGCTTCTATACACTACTATAAAGGCCTATTGTGCAGAAATGCAAATAAACACGTACTTTGTGGAGACTGTTACAAGTGTTCTAATGCACACATACAGAATTGTCCCAACTGTACAACAATCCCATGATTGTACGCCTACAATGAAACAGAAATGGTATAGTTGCTAGAATAGTCTGTGTGTTGCTGGCTTTCTAAGGCTGGCTGGCTTGACAACAAAGCATAAGTCCCATCATCTGATAAAATTAGTGAAGGAATAATAATAAACCTTTATTTGTATAGCATGAAAGGGCCTGTAAATCTTATTAGTTTTTGAGGTGACAGGTAAATTTATCCATACAAATAATAACACTTTATTGTAATATTCATTTAAGCTTCACTGATTAATACTCAACAGCATTTTCATCTATCACTACATTCTGACTGTCATTTCTACTTCTTGTGAGGGTAATAAGTTAAGTTATGTAATTTTCTGGACACAGAATGCAATTATTACTCATTTGGGAAAAGGAACAATGGTGCTCTAGCTCCTGTCTTGAATGAAAGAGTGGGGAAAAAATCAATTTGTGTTTTAAATACTAATTCTGTGATTTCGCAGGGGAGTCATTTGAGGGCAATTCCAAACATTCCAAAGTAATTTACTGACAGGCGCTAATGTCTTTGTTTTGGGATATATTGAGGAAACAAATTCCTCTAAAAAAATGATTGCAGATAATTTTATGTATTAAGCTTCTGAATAAAGTTCAAACGGGAAAATCACTGTCACCCGTAATAGTCATAAACTTAAAGGGATGGAAAAGTAAAATATGTAATTTGTCATTAAAATATATTTGTCATGATTGAGTGTAGAAAACATGAAACTGAGATCTGAAGTCCTTTCTAAACAGAGAGAGGCCTATCACAGTCAAACCAGCAGTTTTGCTGTGGATTAAGAGCTACTTTCATATGTAAGAGTGGAGGGATCCAATCAGAACGCAAGCTTAGTTTTTATTGCTCCTGCCCTGTTTGATTGACTCTTCAGCTGCACCTGTTATCTTCCACTAGCCTCAACAAACAGTAGTAAGAGTAAATGTTAGCTTGGGATACCGAGAGGTGAGGGCTAGTCAGCCTTCCATTTAATATGAAGCTTTAACTAGCGATGGTGTCAGTCATGGACTTTCTCAATTCTATCAATTCTAATACTACAAGCCTCCAAAGTGTACATTTTTAGCAAGTGAGCTCTACAGCAATGTTAGCTAGGAAAACATTAGCTAACATATTCTTGCAGTGCAATAAGATCAGTAGCTCTTTCAGTTCCAACAAGCAGGATATTTTCACTGTGCTGGACAGTTGGTTGGTCTTACCAGAGTCCAGACAATATTGTTACCCTACAAGGGGAACTAAAGCCCGCCCAGCCCTGCTGGAATGGATTACTGTAGAAAATACAGCCTTTATAACTCCATTTTAATACAGGTAGTGACTGTTAGGAACTCTGGTGAATGATAAAGTACTAATACGAAATAAGAAAACACACATTTTAACTGGGTTTAGCGTCCCTGTAATTAATAAAAGGCATGTGTTGGAGTAAGAGACAGTATAATTTATATAGTACATATAGCCCACTGTCATCTGCTGGACAGTCTCCCTCCCTCTCTCTATGTTGGCTTGTGCTAGGCTGATGCTTATTTTCAGATAAGCCCTCATTGACCTTGTCTTCTGTAACTGTGGGGACTCGAGCTCCGCCTCCTCCTCATCACCATGTGATGCTACATGCATGTTGTTGTCTACACGAGCATTAGTGTCAATTCTAACACTGTCAATAGCACTACTAATTGTGGCACTACAATAAAGGTCAATACATCCTCTGTATTTTGCAGCAGAAGTCTCAAGAGACTTAGCTTGGTTTTTTTTTCCTGGTAACTTTTTGCTCTTTTTTTCATGGTAACTTTTCTCCTCCACTTATTCTTTTTTTTTCCCTCCAGTTTTTCACTAGTTGTTGTCTCTTGCGGTCATTATCTGTCAGTGTGTGAGGGGAAAAAGGGCAGGGCTGCCTCTACAGGTAGGAATGGAGCAAAAGGCACAGGAGACAGACAAGTGGCTCGTCCT